>ML661352.1:1450616-1530717 GCA_007570785.1 Antilocapra americana | reverse complement strand
GGTGAGGGGCGTGTGTAGAGTGGGGATGGTGTATGTCTGTGTGTGAGTTGAGGAGCGTGTGTAGAGTGGGGATGGTGTATGTCTGTGTGTGAGGGTGAGGGGTGTGTGTAGAGTGGGGATGGTGTATGTCTGTGTGAGGGGCTGAGGGGTGTGTGTAGAGTGAGTGTCTTTATATTGTCCATTTCTTTGCAGATAATTCTGCATTTTTGAATGCTTTTCCCAGAAACTACTCACTGAGCCTAAGCAGAAACATATAACCACACGTCATCTTCCAGTCAACCAAAGAACAGGGAAATACCGAGCATAAGGAATGTAAGAAAGAGCCAAAGAACTTTAGAAATAGCACACACATTAGCCCCAACTCTGTGTTTCACAGAGAAGAAAGTGGTCTTAGAAGTGACGTGGCTTTTCCAAGAGCATAAAGCTTGAGACATGTTTGATCTGAGTTGGCCCTGCTGAAATTGAGTTTCCTTGGAGAACGGTTATCAGCAGAAGTCCTGGGGAAAAGCCGCCCCTTAGTCTCATGTTCCTGCGGTCACTGAAGCTAGATAAGCATTTATTTGTCTTTTCGTGATAATATTTAGCCTTTGAGGCACCTTTGAGTCTGTCCTCAAGGCTTTAGTGGCCTCAGTGTTAGACGGAGCTGATGGTGATCGAAAGTCCCTCTACCCCAAGTTTGCTCGAGTGCAGGAGGGAAGCATTGTTAATGACCTTTCAGAATGTCCCGTCTCCCGCCTCTGGACCCAGCATATCCAGCCCGCCGGTGTTGGACAAGCCGGGAATGAGGCAGCCTTTCCTTTAAGTGAGGAGTGGATCTTAAGCATCTGAGTCAATACAACTTGCGGTCTCCCCCACCTGGGTTTCCTGCTGGATTCACCTCACGCCAACCTGGGGGGAGTTGACAAATGTATTTCTTTCCTCCCACCCGAATCCAGTTTGCCACTCCTAAAATACAGATCCGAACATATGGAGGGCCTGTCTCCATCTGGGTGCCTTCTCTCCTCCTCCAGGGACTGAAGGGAGAGAGAAGGAAATGATATTTTTAAGAATTTTGTATACATCAGCCACTGTACTTATACTGTTGCTTTTCTCAAGCCTATTGGGTAAATAGCATTTTACATATTTTCTGAGAAACAAACATGCAAAATAAGCTCTTTTTTTTCTTTTTTTTAAAGATCCCTTGCTCAGAAAGTCAGATACAGGATATGAAGCCAGTATTTTAACCCAAAGCCCACCCTGCCCCCGTGTCAGTGGTTCTCAGAGAACAGTCCTAGCATGCATGCATCATCTAGAGACCTGTTAGAAAGATAATTCTTGGGCCCCATCCTAGACAGGCTGAGTCAGAAACTCTGGGGCTGGGGGTCTGCACCCCAGCAGGTCTTCCATTTCATTCCATGCACGACAAAGCCCACAGTCTTTATTCAGCTTCTCGTTTGTGAAAGGAGCCAGTGCCTAATTCTCTCCTTTCCCAATGGATCATTTATAGCATGGTTCATCTCTAGACTCAGACTTCCTTGACACTTCTTAATTTCCTACATCCTAACGCTACTCCTCTAAGTCATTAACAAAAGGGGAAGTACTCGCCATGTGTGTATGTGTGTATATGTGTGGTAGTGTAGACACACACACACAGGTAAAGGTTTTACTTTATTAGAAAAACAGGGGAAAGTGCTCAGCTTATTTATTTTAAGCCAATCAATGAGAAGAGTTTTAAAAATTAAAATTTACATGAAGAAATAGTCACACACAGTCACAGAATCCTTTTTTAGTGCAAATGGTCTGTCCTGGAGGATGCTCCTAGCAAGACTGTGTTCTGGTGTTTCTGGGAGGAATGCTTTCTACATGCCTGGCTCAGTTTCTTTACAAACCGACGCAGAGGTATCAGGAGTATGGAGACCAGTGTAGGGAAGTATAAGCCCCTTAGTGGGGGAGGGGCGTATTAAATGTTGATCCAGCAAAGCAAAGCAGCAACAGCCTTGATAGTAACAGGAGTGTGCATTACCATCCGGTCCTTAGTGAGGTGTGACCTCCTACAAATTACGTCATTTCTTAAAGCTTTGTTTCCTCATCATTGTATGTGTGTGTGGCGGCAGGGCGGGGGTGGATAATATTATGATAGAAATAAGATTCAGCATAAAGAGCTGTGCAAACAGTAAGTGGTCATTCTACTCCGTTCTCACCCTTCACCCTGCTCCCTCCCATCCTTCGTGGGTTGGCATTGCCTTCAGGGAAACCTGAATCATGTGATGCCATCACCACCCCTCTAGGAAGGAGAGAGCTTTCCCAGGGCCCTGGTCATCATCAGGTTTTGGTACATGCCATTAACAGAGTCAGAAGTTGTCTCCTTAAGTCATCACAGTAACACACTGCATTCCAAGACATCCATCCACGCAACGCATGTATTTCTGGCTGATCAGCATTCTCATGTGAGCAAAGATTTTCATTGATAATTTTGTCTCAAGTACCCCATTCATATATTCTGTCCCCTTCTCAGGCATGGTTCATCTGAAGAAAAAAAAAAGAAAACCCTCTCCCTCTTCTGTTGCAGCACGTTCCACTCCTCACCCGAGACATTACACGAGGTTAGGTGTGTCTGTATCGACCCCAGTATGTCAGACCCTCTCGGCCTTTATTGATTCCACTACTCAGATCTCTTCCCTGGTGCCTCTGATGTTTCTGTGCTGCTCAGTCTGAATCCCAAGACCATGGAGCACAGTATGCCTAGGATGGAAAATGGAGGGAAAAAATGAGCACATTGTAAAATCTCAGTGCCCAAGTGCTCCTGGCATTGCAGGCCAACACAGACACACCGTCACAAAGCTGCCTGGTGTGAATTCCCTAGGGTAACTCACTCCCTCTAATCCCATTTGGTTAATACTGCTCTAAATATCTGGCATTTGAGTTAGATATAAATCAAGGCTTTCACAGTCATTTAAAAAATCACAAGGGGAAAAAGCCTCTGGGGACCTAAGAATAGGCTTCATCTATAGCCTAATTACTTGATGGATGCCAGAGTGTTCTGGAGGGGCTTTCAGAACCCAGGCGGGGAACCTCAGATGAGATAAGAGACCCAGGCAGGGACTGTGGTTTTCTCTGCAAAAACCCAACAAGAAAAGCTCGCCACTAGGTGGCAGCAGCGCCCCACGATTGGGTTCCAGATCAACCCAGCCTGGAGATCTTGGAGCGAAAATGTCACATTAACAGAGAGACAACAATATTGCAAAATCAGCCTATCTTATTTGACAGCCACCCCATACCCTCTTCATACTTAGGACCAGAAATTCAGCATGGATCATTGCGACTTTCTGATATGTGATCCGGCCAAATACCATGGGCAAATTACAGCAGAAGTGGGTAAAGTTACTGGTTATGGGGAATCACTGTTTCTCAAAGAATGGGAATTGGATAGATGTTTCCCACTCCAGAGAAAGGGAATGGCATTACAGACTTCAGGCAGAACCCACGGGAGGTGGTGCTCAGCCTGAGGCTGGTCACAATAAGTGTGAGGGTGTTCAGTTACACAGGTGACATTGAACGTTACTAATAAAGTCAGAACCACCCTGAATCCTAGAACAGAATGGCTAGAATTTGGAAACAGTTTTTAATGGTAGAAATCCTTCTTGGTGACACAAGTCATTAGGAAGAGCAGCGCAAAGACAAGACATCGTTTCTCAAGAAGTCAGCTCTTTAGTTCCCCAAAGAGATCTTTTTTTTTTTTTTTGGTCCCGTTTCCTGATGAGGAGCTTGAAATGAACTATTTGGAGCACCTAATGGGTCTTTAAAAAGTGTTTTTGTTCACTTGCTGAGTTATAGGTATCATCTTCGGTCTGACTTAGGACCTCAGAAGGGGTGACATGCCTATTTCAGCCTCAAGAATTTGAATTCCACTGAATTTCCCAAAGACTGACCCATTCTGTTCTCCCCACCCCCACCTAGGGGTGATGGGCAGAATAGGACTCAGGAAATAGCAAAACCAAGTCATATCTGGGACTGCAGCTTTCAGAGAAGCAAACGGGCTGGTCCTCTTGAGATGCTCCGCTCTGAATGAGGGGGGAGCTCTGATGCAGGTCCCGGTGCTCCTGGTGCCGTGGGGAGACCGAGCCTACCACACTTTGAGGCTGAAATGTCAAGATTTAGCCCTTCCTTTCCTGGATCACCATGCTGTTGTTACATAGCCCAGTGACCACTGGGACAAGGGACCACTAAGAAAAGCAGACAGGGCTCTAAAGCATTGTGAACTTGTCCACCCATTTAATCTTGAAGCAGAGCTGATACAATACAGGTGGGCTGAAGCTCATGACCCATTGCCAACAGTGGGCTCTTCACCAAATCACCACTGCTGGTGTTCCGACCCTTCTGGGCACAGGATACAATCCTCTCTTACCAAGATGTGGGGTTTCCATGTTCTGGTTCCCCCAATCCCATAAAGGAATTATTTAACCTATTTTGGTGGAGAATGGGGAATCCTTGAGATGCCCCTTTGCGGGAGGACTAGCATTCACCCAGGGCTTCTATTTTCTGTGAACCTTCCCCTAAAATGCCTTGTCTTGTCCCTCCAGATTGCCTGGACACACCTCCTCTCTGGGGAGTTGGGTGAAAATGGGTTAGCTATGTCAACCACCAGGTTCCAGAGCTTGCTCTCTCTCTGTCCGCTCCATTCCTCCCTTTGCAGATTCAGAAGAGAAGCTCTCTCTTCTCCGCAAGTCCTTACCCAGCCCTTTCCATTTCCTATAAGATTTCACCTGTAGGTGTGCCCACGGCACCACCTACATCATCAGACCCCACTACCAGTCCTCGACAAACACCCTTCCTCATTTTGACTTTATGCCCAACCTCGGTTTGTGCGTGGTTGACCTAAGTCAGGACATCAGAAGAACCCCTCGCCGTTTCGTCATCTAGCCAAACACGATCTCGAAATCAAGTAAACCGAGGCTGATCTCCCTTGGAGCTACAGCCTCGGCTGTTCTCTTTGCCACTGCGTTTCTTTCCCAAGTTACGCCGGGGAGGGTGCTTCTCCCCTGCCTGGCACGCAGGGAGACCGGCGGATGGTGGCCAGCCTCTGCCCTCGCAGGACCCCTCCAGGTCGCCGCGCTGTCCGGCGGCTTGGCCTCGCCAGGGTGGGGGGCGCGGGCGGCCCCCACCGGACGCCCAACAAGTCTCCTTCCCCAGCCTGTGCGCGGCGGCGCGCGGGGAGAGCGCGGGGAGAGCGCGGGAGAGCGCGGCGCGGGGAGCCGGGCGCCCGAGGCCGGGCCGGGTCTGGGATGGCGCCGGCTCAGCTCCATCCCCTCTCGGTGGGAAGGGATGGTTGAGTCCAGCCGCCAAGGCAGCGGCTCCTTGTGCCGCAAGCAGCCTGTCTTCCGCGCTCCCCGCCTTCCCTCGCGAGCCTGCCTCTCCTCCCCCCCCCCCCCCCCCCCCCCCCCCCGCCCCCCCCTCCCGCGGCTCCCACTCGCTGGCTGCCTTTCCAGCTGCCTCCGCTCCGGGTCTCTCCGGCGGCGCGCGCTCCTCTCTCCGCCTTGCCCCCTCCCGCAGCCTCGCAGCCTCGGTGCCTTCCTGCCCGGCTGGGCGGGCGCTCGTCCCCGGCCCCGGCCCGGCAGCCCGGTGTCGGCGCTCTGAGCAGCTCAGCCCTGCCTGCAGTGGGTTCGGGACCCGATGCTATGAGAGCGAAGCGAGCCGGGCGCCCAGACCTGCGGGAGGCGTCGGATGCGCGGCCGGTCCGGGGACCGGGATCTCTCCCCAGCTCGCCTCGCCCTCGGGTGATCCTCGGGCTCTGTCCGTAGCCCTGCTGTGCCTCGGAGGAGCCGGGCGCGTCCGAGAAGAGCCATCGCTGTCGTGCGCGTGTGGAATATCTGCAGACATGACTGCGTGGGGGAAATTCGAGTCGCTCCTTCTGGCGCTGCTGGTGCTGTGCGCGGGGCTCCTCACTGCAGCCCAAGGTAAGGCGGGCTCGCCGGCTGCCCGGGGGATGCGCGAACCCTCCGAGGCCCGGCTTGCGAGCCTGGGGTCGGTTCGGAGGCGGGCAGCGTGCCGAGGGGCCGGCCTCCGCCGGTGGCTCTCCACCGCGGTCGCCCCGCGATCGCGATGCCGGCAGGCGGCTTGCATCGCCCTTTGCCCACCCTCATCTCCCGCGCCCCACCCCCGCCCTCCTTCCCCCTCACTCGGGCTGAAACGAAATGCCTCTCTTTTCTCGGAGCCCGCCGGGGGCTGTTGGGGAGAAAGGAGCCACCCCGAGTTGGTGAAGCTGCGTGGTGCCGGGCGGCAATGCCGCCTCCGAGATGCAGGAGCAGCGGGTCCTGGTGGCCCGGGTGGTTCCGAGACTTTCTCCCCGGACCCAAAGCGCCTGGGAAAGTGGGCCGGGCCAAGGCGGCCCGGCAAGTTCTGGCTCTCTCGGGGTTTGGGTGCCACGGGCGAACCTCCCCGCGCTGGGCCGCGCACCCCCTCCCCACGACCTCGGGGAGTGATGGGGAGCTACTTGGCCAGGCCGCCCCCACCTGCCTCTCCCCGGACTTTGTTCCCTGCAAGTTGGAAGGAACTGGCGAGGTGCGTGGAGGGAGCTGGGAGACCTGACCGCGTTCAGCCTCAGAGATGGTCTCCAGGTCACAGGGCTCTCCCGCCCTGCCACCCCCTGGTCAGGGCAAGGAGTGTCCCCGGGTCGCTCCTCGGCTTGGAGCTCTTGAACTTGGTGTTCTCCTTGAATCGAGTTAGGGGATGTTTTCCCCGAACTAGCCTACAGGCTGAAACCTAGGGGCTGGCACCAGCTCCTGCACTTGTCTATTCTCTGGGAAAGAAAACAAGGTCCCTCTTGATTCCGAGGTTGGGGGGGGGTGGTTGTCACATTGCAAACTATCTGCCCGCATTTCCTCATTTTAGCCTCTTTGTATACCCTCCACATCAATCAACACGCATCGTCCCACTCCCGAAAACGTCTCTATTTTTCTTTCTTGTCCTTTGAAAAGGATGAAGTCAAATCATGTGGGTATTTGTTTGTTGGCTGTTTGCTCTTTCCCCATATAAAAGTCCCCTTTCCTCTGGATTCTTCCATCTTCTTTTTTCCTCCCATTTTCTATTCCTTCAGCGTTCCAGATTCAGGGGTGATTGACAAGGCGAAGGAGGACTGTCTCTGGTTCCGCAGGGAACTCCAGATGGGCCCGACCTGGGGAGAGACGGCAGATTAGCGTCCCCGCGCCGTCCCTCCCTCCGCCCGCGGCTGGGGCTGCTTGAGAGCCCACCGCTGGCACCCGCTCCTCCGCGCAAGCAGCGGGGTGTTGCAGAAGGGTGTCCGTGGGAATGCGCCCCCAGGGTCCCAGGGAGCGCAAACGCTTGGTTGAGTTGCTGAAGTCAGGCTTGTTGGGGATTGGGGAGCTTCCTAAAAACACCGACCTGCCCCCCTGCCCGGCTGGGTCCAGCCGACCCACCTAGGGAGCCGCAGGTGGAGCCTCCAGGGAGGACGGCGGGCCGAGCCGGGCGAGCTGCGGCCTCCGGGCGCGCTGGGCTGGCTGGGGACCGAGCGCGAAGCAAGAAGAGACGAGGGCAAACAAGGCTGTCCCTGGAAGGTGTGCACCTATGGCTCCAGGGTCGAGGCAGGACCCAGCTTTGCCCACTAAGCCTCTGCGCGGAGAGGAAACACCTGCTACGCAACTCTGCACAACTTCCCGCCCCTCACCCCCGCGCTCCGAGCTCAGCCTGCGAGCGCACTCTCGCTTCCCCGCGGTTCCGCGCGCCCTTCCCCCGCAATTAGCAGGGGTGGGTGCGCCGAGCCACCGGCCGCCCTGCCCCGGCTGCTTAATAATCCGCGCACGTGGGCGCCAGGCGGATGCCGCCCCCGCGCGGGTGGGCCGAGCTGCTGGGCGCGCGCGCGGGCGGGGGCCGGGGCTGCTTCGGCGGATGCTGGGCCAGCGGGCTCGGGGCGCGAAGTCCTGGGCGCCCGGGAGCGGCCGCCGCAGGGAGCACAGCGCCTCTTGTGTCCTGGGGGTCCCAAGGCCCGCCTGTAGAGGCCGAGAAGTGGCAGACAGGGTCCCAAGCCCCTGGCGCGCGCGGTGGAAGTCTGTGTGTGCGTGTGTGTGTGACTGTGCGTAGAGGGGCCCGGCGGCCGCTCTCACTGCGCTACTGCCCGGTGGAGGCAGCAGCGGGCGCGCGCGGCCCCCCGCCGCCCCCGCGGGGGCCGGGGCCGCGTCCCCTCTGCGCCGCGGGTCGCGTGGAAGCGCCAGCGGTCGCGTGGGAGCGCGATGCGGGCGGGAGGCTGTGACGCCAGCGCTGGCGCGGCCCTGCGTGCCGGGTGGCTGGGGCGGGGGCGCAGTCCCCTGGGAGGGGGCGCCCGGGGGCCCAGGTCGGGCCTCTGCCGGGGGCGCCCGGGCCCGGGCGCGCAGGAGGGCTTCCCCGAGGAGTCGCCAGGGATGCGGGGGCTGCTCCCGCGGCGGCGAAGGCGGGCGGGCAGTTCTGGTGTGTAGGGCGGGATTCGTGACCCGTTTGCGAGTCGTGAGAGGCTGGAGGCGGCCGCTGTTGCGGTCTTTAGAACGCGGTGCCTTCTGGACCGCGGTCAGCGGCTGTAGTTGATTGGGGAAGCTCAAGGGCCCAGGATTCCCCTGCGATACTCTTTTTCCTTTGGATTATTAACGCGATTGTGAAGGCTGGGTCTCATGTGTGCATACCTCCTTAAAAGCCCTCAATTGCAGGGACCCCAGGAAAGGGAAGAAAGCTTGAAAGCCTCTCCCATTTTCATCTAGTAAGTAGGTGGAATAATTCATTCCGTGAACACAGATTGCGCTCTTTATCCGGGGCTCATCTACGAGCTGTTTGGAGAAAGTTTGCTTCTCAGTTATGTCTTGCCAGTTTGTGCAGCAAAGCGAATGCAGCTATTTGCAGGCATTATTCAGAAAGGTCCTAAAAAGAGGTACATACAGTAGTAGCTATATGGGTCTCACCATAGGAAGCCTGGGAGAGAGAGGTGATGTTTCTCAAAATCTGTGACTCTGAAATTCACGGACACTCCCGGCAAAGACTTAAGCGATCCTTGCCAAATTTCCACAAAAACCTCTACAAGAAGAGGAAGGGAGGGAGAGGGGGAGGGAAAGAGAGAGACAGAGACAGACAAGGTTTCCCAGACCTTCATACTTCTATGAGTTGACTCAGTTAGCATCACTAGGATAGAAGCTAAGACCTTTTATTTGCTGGCTGGGATCCTCATGGCTAGGCAACTGCAGGGATGTGTCTATATGCACTGTCTCCTGGGGAGCACAGGAAATTCTGTGAATAAGAGACTTCCAGGGACAAACCCTGATCCATCAGACACTAAAAAGGCAGGCCATCTAAGAGGAAGTTAGTATTTCTACATCCATGATTTGCTTAGCAAGTCACATTTATTTTTTATTGAGTTGTCAAGGGGATTTTTCCCCCCAATTTATAACTCTTCAGCCATAGCTCTAGTGCTCCTGGAGCACCTATATAATTCTTCTCTAGGGATTTTAAGTCCTTAAAATGGTAAGCAGAGGGGAAGCGTTCTTCCTAAATGACACGTTTTATAAACTTGAACTGGCAGGACAGTGAGATCTCATTAAACAAGTTCCAGGAGCAGTAGCAGGTAGTAACCGGTGGTAGAATTCCCTCAGGTGTCAGGATCTGCACTGAGACAGGCCTGGAGAGGACAGGGGTCATTGTTTTGATATTGACTTTCAGCCGGCCAGTCCTGCTTGATGGGCAGAGAGCCAGGAATGCAGGGGAGATTCCTACAGGCACACACAGCTCCTCCTCCTGGGGGCAATGCTTCCTCAGTCTCCAGTTGACTGTCTGAAGCAAATACCGGGAGGGCTTTGAAAATGTCAAGAGAATAGTTCTGCTTCCTTTAAGAAATAGATAAACAAAGGCTCTGGTGTCCAGTTAGCACTCATTGCAGACGAAACAGCAAATCCCGTGTAGACATTTCTAAGCTGTCAAAATGCAAATGGCATTTTAAATACTCTGTGCTCTACTGAATTCTGAACGGCCCCTGGTAAGTTTTCTGCTGAGCTCATAGTGAAAATAAGCCACCAGAACTTGCATATATGTAATTTAAACTGCACATTCCCTTTAGCCTTTTATTTGTCTCTGGTGAGGTTCGTCTGTCTCTAGAATGAAGAAATTACTTCAGTACTTCTTGCACAGAGTACATGACAAAGCTATATTGTCTTTTAGTTTTATTTGTTTAGCTAACACATCAGAGGAAGACATGTGAGTTAAAGGGATAGGGACTCTGCAGCCTATACCATTTGCATCCGTGGGTTACCTGGGCCCTTGTGTCACTGGAGTAGGAAGCTGGGTCTCTGGACCAGTGGTGGTAACTGATAGAATCAAACCAGTTCCATTGTGCAGTCAGGCCTCTATGGAAATCAGAAAGAGCTAATGTTTGAAACAAGAGAATTGGCTTGGATTTGCCATCTGGGGCACAGAAAAAAAACTCTTGGTCTTAAAATAATTGGTCATGAAAGAAATCAACCCCTTGAGCTTGCCTTCAGCTTGTACAGCCCCTGGGCTTAGAGAACAACCTAGGAGTATGAAAATCAGATAATCGTATTTAGGTATTTGCCTAAGTGCAAGGAAATAAGTCTCTTCTACAGTGATGTTAAGATGACCGTAAGTGTTCTTTGACAAAATTAATCTGTCTATATGTAGGGTGGATTTTAGACCCTAGTAATCCAGTGGATAAATACCAGAATTAAAATTCCCATTGTGGAAAAAAAAATATGAGAAAATTGTTTCACTGAACTGGTTAAAATTGACTGATTGTGACAACTTTATGGAAATAATGTACAGTGTATACTCTCTACTCCCGCCGCCCTGCATCAACCTCTTTGAAACACATTTTTTCTAAACATTTTTTAATTTAGCTGCAATTTCCTTCAACCATTTCTACCATGCCCTAGTTTGGGGGAAAGAAAGGGCGCTCGGCGCTGTAGGGAGGCTGAAGGGTTGTCTTTAGTCTTGAACACCTTTGTTCCAAATGAGGGAGATGTCACCCATCCCATTGAACAAAACCTCCTTCTGCATGTGTGGGAAACATTCTACTTAGGAATAATGCTCCAACAAATTAGCTTGATTTAGAATCACTGTGACTTTGACCCACTATGTGTATCTCTTGCCACATGTGTCTCTTGCTTAAACTTCTTTGATGAATGGAAAAAACATGCAGGCATGGGCAAGTATTAAAAATAACTGCTTTATCTTTAATGCTTCTCATGCATTTTGCCATTTATTGGTTGAAATCCTCCTGCTTTATCCTGCACGAGTTTTAGCTTTGGGAAAGCTATAAAAGGGATATTTCACTGTTGTCATTCTCTCCAAATATAAGGAGAATAAAAGAGATGCTTCCATCTTAATATTTATAATCTTAACGTGATTTTGCCCCCATTGTCTGTAAAGCCAGAAGTGATGAATAATGCTTTGTGATTTAAAAATTATCCTTGTTTCTACCGTGAGATCAAGGGAAACAGATGTATGAAAGAATCAAGCTGGTATTACTTCCCAGTTTTTCACCAGTGAGTCCCTTTTAGGCTATTGTTACAACCTGAGACTTAAATGGCATAAAACATTAGCCTGATTCTAAGCGCCTTTATTCAGTTATTTTGGGGGTCGTAAGTGTTTTTGAAGGCCCTGCACCTTGGTAAGATCCAAGAAACCTCATATAACATGTTGATATTGTAGATGCATGTCCAAGGTAATGGATTGATTATCTGGGATTTATCATCATAATGGATGATTACGGAATTATCCAGATAACTTTGAGCTCTGTGAACCTCAAGCAGAGCAGCTTTTGAGGACATCAAGCATTTCTCCAGTGTATGCTTTGAGTTCCCATTGTTGTTGAAGATGTTGGCATTGTGGTCTTGATGTTGAGTTTTTGAATAATCTTTTGCAAAATGTGTGTGCATAATGATCACTTGAGGTCTTCTTTAAGTGCAACTTTCAAGGCTTCTCCCCTCAAATGATTCTCAGTAGTAGTTCTGAGTGGTGTCAGAGATCTATCTGTGTATCCATCTATCTATGTATCTTTCTCAACTTTCCTTTCAGTTAGAGGCCTCAAAACCTAATAACCTCTTCGCAGAGTATTCACAGGCTAATTAGCCCACCCTGATTTCATAATGAAACTACATGCTATGCTACATAATGAAACTGTGCAATTACTTCAGAAGATTTCTTCATCTTTAGTGTCTCCATTATCAGAATTCATCATTCTATGCTGTTTAATCCTTCTTCTTTTTTTTTTTTAATGATTTTACAACTAAGCTGAGATCCAAGTTCCTTGTCTGTAGTGTTTATATTATGGGATGACTTCAAGGGATCACTGTAGTCTTTCATATAAAAATACTGTAAGAATAAATTATTTTACATTTTTTCCTTTTACTGTTTAGTATACTCTGATAAGATTAGTGTTGTAGAAGAAGGAGCTAAGTGTTAGATTAAAATTGGAATTATTCAGGAAGCGTTCTCTAATGAATTAAAAACCTTTGAAATTAATTGTGAATTCTAAGCAGTTCTTCTCCAGATGCCTGCCTGGTGAATCTCTGTGCCTTTCTTCACAGAAACTTACTTATGTTTCCTCTTATTGTTAAGAGAAAGCACCTTTATTAATCTTGTAAAAGTGAATAATTGTCAACATGGAGTTTATATCATGCAAAATATGGGGTGGCCTCCTGCTATTGCTGTTCCTATAAAATTCTGCACCCTTGACTGCTTCTGTTTCTTAAAGCCCAAGAACTCTCTGAGTGAATGTTCATTTCCTTTTTCTATCAGTAAATAGAAAATCAACATTAGAGACCTTTGACTTTTCTGCAGATGGATAATCTTCAGAGATACAGGAAGTTAAACACAGCTCCTTCTTAGGAACATGGATTCTCCTGGGCTTAAGAATATTCACTTTTCTTTCAAAGAATGAACCACAGACTGTGTTCAAAGGCTGTCAATAGCTTCTGTCTCCTGCTTCAGACTTTTTGTGTGTGGTTAGGAAAGTGATGTACTTTGATGTGTGATACAGCTGTGGATAGTTAAGACTTGCAGGGTGTGATTGACACTTCATACATAATAGAGGAGGGACCCTGACAACATAAGAAGGGTCACATTTTTATAAGAAATTAACAAAATGGAGCAGATACTTCCCTTCCTGTGCTGGAAATGTAAATTTTTCCAGCATCAATCTTGCCTTCCTTATTCTGTGTCATTCTTGTTCTCCTTTCTTTACAAAATACAGTGACTGTGATCAACTTAAATCCAGCCATTAACGTGTTGCTCTGTTCATGCCTCTAGAAATGAGGCTGCAGGGCGTCTGTGGACTACCTGCTCAACATGCACGTGGTGCTTTGTATGGAAACAATCTGACATTTTCAAAATGTAAATCCTTTAAAAAGGTTTTTAGATAATATGAAGGGAAAGTTAAGAGAGAAAAATCATCTCAGTATTAGGTGGAATTATGTTTCTTTATTATGTCTGTTATAATTATGTTTATTTGTACATTTAAGCATCTGGGAGGAGCTGCTATCACTGAAGGGAAATGTACACGTGTGTGCTCAGTCACTTCAGTCGTGTCTAACTCTTTGCAACCCCATGAACCCCTTCCCAGGAGCCTGCCAGACTCCTCTGTGCTTTGGATGCTCCAGGCAAGAATACTGCAGTGGGTTGTCCTGGCCTCCTCCAGGGGATCTTCCTGACATTCTTATATCTCCTGCCCAGGCAGGTGGGCTCTTTACCACTAGCAGCGCCTGGGAAGCCCAGGTGAATGTATGTTTCTAGTCAGTTACCATACATAGCAGTAAAGCCCTGGGTGCCAGAGAAGAGACTCGGGATGTCTAGATGTCAGTAGGGTTATGGTCATCCTGCTCACGTGAAGAGTTAGGGCAGGTGCCCACTTGAATCACTGGAGTTGACAAGCATCTGGTATTTACCTACACTCTTCAACAAAGGAGGCTTTGAATGAGTGATGCCCCTCATGAAGCTTATACTCTTCAAAACAAAAATGAGTGATTATACAAACTGTGTCAGAGATGTTGAGGGTCGTGCAGATGTAGGAGAGGGGTCCTGTAAGAGCCGGGGTCTTGATACAGCCTCACAGGGAAGGAGGAGAGGGAGCAGGGACAGAATGAGCAAGAATGATGAGTGAGAACTGGTCTGGGGACAGGCAGCAGAGTGCCGAGGACAAGGTAAAGGTAAACCCACAAGGACTGATGCTTAGTGGACGCCTCAGAAATTCTTCTGTGGGTCCTGAAAGCTGAACGAGGCATGCACACTACTGCTCTGAGACTGTTTACTGAAATACAGAGCTGCATGTCTTTTTCAGGCCTCCCTCTTCTTTTCCCTACATGGCCAGTGGGTCAGACCTTACCCTGCTTGGGCTGGGGATCTTATAGCCATCCAACTACCCTCCTGCTTCCTTGCACATCCACAGTTTCATCCGTGAATAACCACTGTTCTATACCTGATTCTGTTTTGTGTGTGCGCGAGTCAAACTAATGTGTCGAAACTGTTTTGTGAAAAGACTCAAGAGGGGAGAGATGACCTGTGGAAGGTATCAGTCACGATTTTTGTCAGGTGAGTTTGAATAAACTCTGGGAGTTGGTGATGGACATGGAGGCCTGGCGTGCTGCAGTCCATGGGGTTGCAAAGAGTCCGACATGACTGAGCGACTGAACTGAACTGATGCATCATTTATTTATTCACTTGTCTAAGCTAGAACATGTTGGAATAATTAGCTTTGAAATCCTATACCCAGGTTATTACTTTGCCAGGCTTATTTGACTCACCGATGTTTCTTCCTCATAATTGTTTCTCTTCGTATACAAACTAAGGTATCTGGGGTGTTTGTAATTTTTTCCTCTTCTAGTGATAATAATTTAATGATATTAGAGCATGTTTAGATATGTCAACCTACAATTGTCATTTTGATCTTCATGGCTTTTTTCTCTCTGCTTTTTAATTTGAAAGAATTTTATAAGAGGATTACAGAACAAAAAGGAAGTAATCAGTCTCTTTCTTTAACCACTGCAATTACACAATTACCTTCCCATTGTTCTCTAGTGGCAACAAAACACATAGACCTGACAAGGCATCCAGGCGTTTAGAAAATAAGAGGCCTTCTGACCCAAAAGTACCAAAACTGTGGCCACACCAAACTGGGAGGTATGATTTGTAGCTCCTAGCAAAGGTATTTTTTCTTTCAGTTTTATGATGGATGGGCAATAAGCAACCTTTTGTTTTTTAATTTATTTATTTTAATTGGAGACTAATTACTTTACAATATTGTAGTGGTTTTTGCCATAAATTGACATGAATGGGCAACCTTTTAAAAAAAAGTGAAAATAAAACTATGAAGTGTTACGACAGTGTGAAGTGATGGTGGGTTTTCTTACTTTTGTATGTAAAACCAAAAATCTGTGAGGAGGGGAAAAGTTTCATAAATGAGAGATCTTGTGTCATTTATTGAAGGCTTAAAATCAGAAAAAAAATATATTTGGGCCACATTTTTATGCCTTTTAGTGAGAGTTCATTCTTTGTCCCAGTTTAGGAAAGATTGAAGTCGAAGTTGAAGACGTTCGTAGCAAGATCATGCCATGTTGTCCTCAGGTCCCCATGGTTATCCACCATGCAGTTCTGCACCCCACAGGGAGCAGTTAAAAGCTGAGAAACTGTGCCTCCAGACTGCTGGAGGGGTGTCTTCCTTCTCAACTCTCTCAGCTAGCTGTTGCTGTTTGCCGTATCACCACAAGCTCGGCAGCTTGAGCAGCACACAGGATCAGTTTCTGTGGGCTGGGGTCTGTGCAGTTTAGCTCTGCTACATGCCCTCTGCACGTGGTCCGACGACTAAATCGAGGCATTGCCCGGGGCTGCAGTCTCATCTGAAGCTCAGCTGGGGAAGGACCCCATCCTGAGACAACGCAGGCTGCTGGCAGAATTCTGTTCCTTGGGATTGTAGGACCGAGAACTTAATTTTCCCACTAGCTGTTGGCCAGACCGTATGCTCAGTCCCTTGGGAGGCTATCTGTGTCTCCTTGCGCCCTGGGGCTTCCCAGCATGGCCCAAAGCCAGGAAAGGAGAGAGCGAGCCCAGAAATAGGGTGCCATGGTGTTGTATGTTATTGTGTGATTGTGGGCACACAAACACATGTAGCACATCACTTCTACATTATTCCGTGGGTTAGAAGTGAGACCCAGGTCCTGCCCACCTCAAGGGGCAGAGAACTCTACTAGGACATGGACATTGGGAGGCAGGGATTGTGGAGCCCACCCTGAGAGTCTGCCCACCGTGGTGTCCTAGAAACACGCCAACATAGGAAGAGCAACGTGCAGTCAATAAGTAAGTGGCCCAGAAGTTGATGAAAAATGGGTAACACATACAGATATTTTACAGAAAGGACAGGCATAAATAATAAATGTAGGAAGAAGATCCCTACACTTACTATTGATCAGTTCTTTTCCCCAGTGCATTTGTATCACTACAACTGATATATCACGTGTTAGCAAATGCATAGAGAAATCATTTCCTTACATTTTGGTTGAATATCTAGAAAAATTCAGGGAGGAGATACTTTGGCTCTACCAAGCGCAATTCTAAATGATCAGATATTTCAGCCCAGAAATGTGATACATCCTGAAACAATAGATGCTTATTCATTTTAGCCTTCTAATAGTGAGAAATTAGAACTTACATGTCCATCATCTTAAAATACCCAAATAAATTGTATAGCACACTGTTGCCTTTATGAAAGTGTGTCCAAAATAAAAGATTCAGTTGAAAATTCAAGATAATGTGCATTCTATCCCCATTTTCATGTAAAGGAAAAGCCAAGTTACTTCTATACACATGTAAAAATATTTGAAAAGATGCACACATTATAGCCTTGACATTTAAGTGTCCTTTCACTTTTTTGGTAACTATGTCAAACTTCTCTAAATAAAATAAGAGTTCTTGAATTGAAAAAAAAAATGCCTGGGAAAAAACAAGTAGCTTTTATCATATCATGCTGATAAGCAGAGACAGATTATACAATTTTTGAACTTGAAGTGACCTTCAGGTTCATAAGTCCACTCTTTTCCTTGTGTCCAGAGGACTTGTATGTTGCAAAATTCACAGCGAAATCTAAGTCAGAACCCAGCCTAAGCACACGTTCTTCCCGTGGAGCCCACACGTCTCTTGCTGACCACACTTCCCGTCTCAGCCCAGAGGAGGGCTGACTGGCCATCTGCACCCACTCACCTCCCTGTCCCCTGGGGTGACAATGCTGAAGTACTGAGTGTAATCTCCTGACATGACCATCTGGGAAGACAGTATGGCTAGGAATATTCTAGGCTTAAATGAAAAGCCTGCTCTTGTCCTGGCAGCTAGAGACGCACATTCAAGTTTCATGCTTGTGAGATGGTTCAGAACCACTGGGGGCGCTGTAGAACCCTCAGTAGGATGGAAATGTGTTAAATTTTGCTACTTTGTTAAATGCTTAACAGCTGACGATTTTTTTAGGTCAATAAAAACAGTGCTGCAATGTTACCTAGCTTGTGCCTCCTTTGTGTTAATAGATAATATATTTTCTATCAATGACCATTTGAAGGACACAGTTGAAATTCTGCTCTGTGAAATGGTTTACTTGTTGGGACTGCTCCAATTAGTATAGTGAGACACTTGCCTTTTTGCATTTCTCGGTGATCAGAAGCACTTGAATTATGAAATCACTCCATAAAAGTGAAAACCAGTTTATTTTTTCAGTTGACCATGAATGTCAGAGAATGGAGATGCTTCCCTTAAGTGTTTGTGTCCTCAGGGACTGTTTGGAGAGGACGCATGGACGTGCTGTGTGTTTTAGGTCTGACAGCATCCTCAGGCTGCAGGACAGTCAGCTTCGGTTCCCATATCTGCCTCCAGTAGTGTGTGCCTTAGAGGACATAAAATTCTGTCTTGGGTTGTTTCCTCATCTTGCCAAAAGAATCTTGAAGTGAAAGTCACCCAGTCGTGTCCAACTCGTGACCATGGAATTCTCCAGGACAGAATACTGGCGTGGGTTGGGGATCTTCCCAACCCAAGGATCGAACCCAGGTCTCCTGCATTGCAGGCGGATTCTTTACCAGCTGAGCCACAAGGGAAACCCAAGAATACTGGAGTAGGTAGCCTAGCCCTTCTCCAGTGGATCTTCCCAACCCAGGGATTGAACTGGGGTCTCCTGCATTGTGGGCAAATTCTTTACCAACTGCACTATCAGGGAAGCCCAAAAGAATATTAACTGGACTCAATATTCCATGAATTTCATAAATGAGCACAGGTAAAGAGGCTTAGAAAGGTGCCTGGCAGTTACTTATGTTAAGTAAATGTTACAACTGTTTTATTATGACAACTGAAATATTAGACTATCAATTCTAGTTATGGCCAAAGAAGTAATATTGGGGAAAGACTTGTTTTTCTGGAGAGAAATTATTTGTAAGTGGAGATTAATAATTTAATAATTGTATTCAGATGCAAATGAATGTCTCATATTTTATAAGAATCGTCCTGATACTAGTGTCTTTAGTTCTTTGGGATGTTCAAAATACTTTTACATTCCCTACTTCATTGGCAGATTTAAGGAATCAGGAAGGAGGTGGGAAGGAAGTTTTGGAAGGGGAACACAAGTATACCCATGATTCATGTCAATGTATGGCAAAACCAACATAATAATGTAAAGGAAAAAATTAATTAATTGTAAAAAAAGATGCAAAAGAAAAATGTATATACATTTCTAAGTGAGGTCAGGTGATAACTGGATCCCTGTCATGGTTTGACCTCATGCATTATATTTGTGTTAAATAGCATTAAATGCTCAGTTTAGTGACTCTGATGAGATGTGTTTGATGGTCATTTATGGTCAGGAAGCCTTGAGTGTATGAAGTAACTGTCAAAGACTAAATGAAGGGGAAGAGTATAAAACCTTCCAAAACAGGGTTGTCTGAAGGGTCATGGGCTGTGAGTATGCTTGACACCATGCCATTCTTTTGTGTTCTGAAAGAGTTTATGCATTTTTCTAACTGCTTAGCTTTTTTATCCCCAAGTAAACTATCTGAGGCTCATTTTACAGAGAACATGTGAAATGGTGTGCCTTGCCAAGTGAGCCTTGTGCAGAGCCAGGCACACGAGGTCTTTGTCAGGCAGTGTCATGAATCTTACCTTTTGGGACATGAAAAGCTGTCAGTGAGATTGGACACTCTGGGTGATTAGAGTCTGTAAGGGGGTTGGGGCCCTATTCACTGACTTAGACTTGAAACCCCTCTCTAGAGATGGAGTCAGGCCATCAGTAGTGCCAGGAGGGTTAGGATGCCCTGGCCCTTTCCTTGTGGTCAAGACTTCCCAGTTTAGAGTCTCATCACTCAAGTACAATTGACCATCAGATTGAAAGGCTGCTCAGATCTCCTAGTCCAGCTCTAGGTCTGAATACTTTTGCTGGATGTTCAAGGGCAGAGTCCGTTGACAAAAATAATCAATAATCAATCAATAATAAGAGTGAAAGTCACTCAGTTGTGTCCAACTCTTTGTGACCTCATGGACTGTATGTAGCCTGCCAGGCTCCTCTGTCCATGGAATTCTCCAGGCCAGAATCCTGGGGTGGATTGCCATGCCCTCCTCCAGGGGATCTTCTCAAGCCAGGGTTTGAACCCAGGTCTCCTGCATTGCAGGCAGATTCTTTACTGTCTGAGCCATCAGGGAAGCAAGAACAGAGAAGAGTTTTATTGGACCCAAACTGAAAACTGTAGCTTAAAAGTCAACTTCCCAGAGGACTCTGAAAAACTGCCCCAGAGAAGTAGGGTGTTCAGCACAGTTTCATGTCTTGTCAGAACAAAGACCATGAAACTAGTCCAGGATACATTCCTTCAAGGTTTCAAAAAAAAGACAAGGATGAACACAGCAAGTCAGTGTGGTTTTGGTGCCTGGAAGAGAGTCTTATCATCAAAAGAGTCTCAGCATTGGTGTCCCAGGAAGGGAGGCATTTAATCTTTATTTTTAACATGGACATTCTTTGCTTTTGGTCAGTGTGACCATTTCTTTAATAATTAAAGCAGGTGTACAGTGTATAGCCAGTAGGCCACCAACAGGCTGTCCTAGTTAGCATGAAATTCAGAGTGGCTCATCTGTAAGCCAGAATGACTTCCCCAGATGCCAACATCTGAGCACTTCCCTTGTGATGCCGCATGTGTGAAAGCCCCAATTAGTGAGACACAGACGCATCCTGCATGGTGGTCTGTCCAGGGTCACAGGATCAGACTTTCAGAGCCGGCTGCCCAGGACCCTCGTGGCCATCAGCCAAACAAACCCTTCGAAGTCGGGTGAGCTTCATCGGTCTTCCAAGGGAAAGTCCCTCTCTCTCCAGTGCAGCCACTCAATGGGACTCCAGACCCAGGTCTGGCCGTCACACGGGACGGTAGCTTTTTGAGGATGTCTGCCAGCAAAGTGAGCTCAGTGAGATCCTGTGGATGTGGTCTTGAGTGAGATGCTCACTGTCTGGGGGGTCTTCTCGGAAGCTCTGGGAATTTCAGCTTTTATGCCACTTTAATGGCCCAGAAAAGGAAGTCATTGTTCCCCAGTGTGTAGGAGACCAAGGTTATGTACTCACGGCTCACACACACCAGCCTCCTCTTGTTTGAAATCCTTTAGCCTCAGCCACAGGATTAGCTGCTAAATTAGTTTATGCTGTGTGATGCTGTGGTGAAGCTTCTTGCCTCGTTTCAGAGTGGAAGTCTAAGTACTCATTTTGACTTTTACAGAATAACTCATATTCCATTTGGCTATTCCCGAAGGAGCTTCCCAGGTGTTCAATGGATAAAGAATCCACCAGCAACGCAGGAGATGTGGCTTTGATTCCTGGGTCAGGAAGATCCCCTGGAAGGCAGGGCGTGGCAACCTGCTCCAGTATTCTTGCCTGGAGAATCCCGGGCAGGCTCCAGTCCGTGAGGTCCCAAAAAGTCAGCCATGATGGAAGCGACTGAGCACTCATACATGAAGGAGTTCTGTCATCAGCTAGCTTTTTTAGAGACAGAAGCAGTTAACAAAAGTATACAACTAATGATCAACATTCTATAGAAAGATTAAGACCCAGTGGTGATGAACCCATACTCCACCTAGAGAAGAGCACCAGCCAGCACGAGTGTTGGTGATAAAGCTCAGGTAACAACGAACACTTCGCAGGCACTTGGCGTGGCCAGTTCTTGGGCATTTGGGACACATCTGGCAGGTTTCAACACCTGAAGCAAAGACAACAGTAGAAGCCCCGATTCCACCGCTTTGGAAAACGCTTGATTCCCCTCCGGGTTTTCTTTGCTAATCGCTGATGAGTGGTGCATCTTGGCATTTCTATGCCGTTGCACGAAAGTGGCACTTGACTGTAATAAATATTTGATAAAGAAGGAGGCCCGCGGAAGGAGCAGATGTGTAATATACCTACCGTATCCAGTTCATTTCTAAAGTGACACATTTCCAACAAGTCTGTGCTGGGCTGGGCCTGGGGTGGGGTTAGTCAACAGATAGTTCTGAGGCAAAACACCATCTTAGCTTGTGTAGGATGGAGGCAGCCAGTTGTAGATCAATGTCAGCACGTGATGCCTTTATTTTAAAGCTTTTTTTGTTTGAAGTACAGTTGACTTACAATGTTGTGTAAATTTCTGCTGTGAAATTTACAAGGCAAACATTCAGTTTTATATATATTATTTTTAAAATAGTCCTTTCCATTATGATTTATCATAAGGTAATGAATAGAGTATTCTGTGTAAAGCTATTTTTAGAATATAGGATTCTTTTGGACAAGGTGAAAATATCAGTTCAAATACATTTATACGTATTGAACTTTATATAGGCAAAGCTGAAAACAATATTCCATACTAGAGAGGAAACATAAAATCAATCTGTGTATTTTTAATAAAATTACAAGAACAAATTACTGTTTTCATTTTGTTAAGATGCCTTCACTAATGTAGTGCAGTAGGTAAGTAGAAGAATACTTATTTTAAGACACTTGAGAGTATTAATAAGACAAAGAACAACTGACTTTTGAAGTTGTTACCCCATGTACTTGTATATAGATTGTTAGAGAAAAAACATGATTTGCAATAGCCACATAATAATTGTAAACCAATTACTAGAATTCCATTATCTGCAGATGAACCGAAGCTCCATTCCAATCCAGAAAGGGCTACCTGTCCACTGTACAAGGCTTCTTTTTTCAATCAGATTTTCTCATAGTAAATAAAATTGGTTCATTTGGAGGTAGCAACCTAGGAAACAGTACTGATCCTTCCTGGTCAGCGTATTACACACCCTTCTGGGATATAGTAGCAGTGTCCACTCTTTTTCCTCCTTTATTATTGTTACCAAGAGTGCATGCACAGTGGGTAACTGCCCCTTGTTGCGGCCTTTGCTCTCCTAACACTTGGCTGTGGTCTGTGTGCACAGGACTTCATGGGAGGCCCTGAGGAGCTCATGGTGGACAGGTGACAAGTGATCCCTTCAGACCAACGCCTGTTTTCTTCAGAGGCTCTGTAAAGTGGGGTCTCTGGTCCACGTCCTCTTGCATTCTAGCTTGGGAACCTCCAGGGCTTCCATTTCTTCATCCAAAAAACACGTAGGTTGGTCCTTTCCCTTCTGCCATGACGTGCTTGACTTCTATTCCAAGTATAGTAATAATCAGCTAATCAATACATAATTAGAGGGCAAGAGCAGAGCCTACCGCATTCAACAAGACTGCTTGCTGCCAGGAGGTGGAAGGAATTCGTGGGGTGTGTATGTGTGTGTGTTTGATTTTTCTTTTGCCTTCCTTATGTCTGATGCTTTGACCTGGGTCATCTGTGGTTTCCTCAAATGACATAGAGCACATATTTCTTTTAATTCGTATAAGATGAAATTAATTACTCTTTGAGCCTATTTTTCTCCTGGTATTTTCAGAACCTCTTAGAAAAATAGAAGTCACCTTGGTGTGTTAAAAGCACCAGACTCTCTGTATCACTTTAATGCACTGGGAGCTCTAGGTCCACTGCTTCTCTTTATCACATGGATCTCACCCTCTGGGAAGAAACTGTTTATTACAGCTTTAGGGTAGAAGCTTCCTTTCCCAGATTTATCACCAAAAGTGAGTGCCTTCCAGTAGAGCTGAAGGAAAACACATCCATTTTCCCAAAGTGTTTGCCCTTTGTCAGTTTCAGAGTGAAATCTATTAATACTGTCTAATAACTTTCTCTTTTTCTAACCCGTGTATCAGCATTAATGATCAGCTATTATTTATGTGGGTGCTTCTGTAGTTGCAACCTTCTTATAATACTTAATAGCTTATAGTATCTATGGGAGACAGCTCAGTACTGTCCTTGATCACCTCCTATTTTCCTGACAAGGTATCTGAGGCTGGAAAAGTCACCTGTTTCCAGTCATTTTACCTCCAACCTTTGTCCTAATTGTAGGTTTCTCAGTTTAATAATTGTCTCTCCTTACCTTCCGACAGCCCCATCCCGCTAACATACAAAGAGTGAAAGAAAGTCTATGTTGCCATTTGTGATACTACAAAACTCTAAAATATTGACCAGGGTGTTTTCCTGAAAAATCATACATAGTAGATTGCCTTTCTAGTGATTTTCCTTAAAATCATTTTCGTGTGGTGATCATTCTCCTTCAGCTCCTAATCGTGAAGACCATGCATTTGTAAGATTCTGGTGAAGTTCTGTCAGACATTTTAAATGTGTCCAGAATCCAAATATGCAGACTGGCAGTAATCAAGGGACCCCTTTTTGTTCTCAGCCACATGTTAATTGCTGATCACTGAGGCTCCGCTCTGGGGAATAAAGCCCTGTCCAGACAGGACGATCTGAAATTTCTCCTGGTAGCATATTACTTTATTTTAAATCACTTTTCTTTTGAAAATCTACTTTCTCTTTTATTTTTGGAAATGCAGACTTTGGAGGAAAGGGTTTTCAGCTGGATTGATTGTGTTGGATTTCTTATACGAAAGGAGCAATTAGGGGGCAGGTACAAAAGTGATGTTATTCTTGGCTGGGGTGGACTTAATGGAATTTGAAGATCTGTGGAGATACAAAATTAGAATTTATCAACCTCAAGTTTTTTCCTTATTGAAGTGTAGTTGATTTACAATGCTATATTAGTTTCAGGTATACAGTGTAGGTTCAATATTTTTATAGATGATTGTCCATTTAAAGTTATTATAAAATATTGGCCATACTCCATGTACAATATATCCTGGAGCTTACTGATTTTATGCTGGGTAGGTTTGCCCCTCTGTGTCCTTCCTGAGCCCTACCTCTCCACACTGCCCACTCCCCGCTAGTATCACTGCTTTGTCTCTATACCTGGGAGTCTGTTTCTATTTTGTTATATTCATTGATATATTCACTTATTTTGTAGATTCCACATAGACATGAAAGTATACAGTATTTGTCTTTATCTGACTTATTTCACTAATCATAATATCCTCTAGGTCCATCCACGTTGCTGCAAATAGAAAAATTTCATTCTTTTTATAGCTGAGAAATATTCCATTGTATATATGTACCAAACTGTCTTTATTCATTCCTTGGTTGATGGATATATGTATTGCTTCCATATCTTGGCTCTCATAAATAATTCTGTGTTATTTATAAGTGAACATTGAGATCCATATATATTTTTAAAATTAGTGTTTTAGATTTTTTCCTATATATGCAGGGGTGGAGTTGCTGGATTTTATGGTATGGAATTCTATTTTTAGTTCTTTTGAGGAACCCTCATACTGTTTTCCATAGTGCTTGCATTAATTCCTCTAAGGAAGAAGAAACAGAAACACAAATAAACAAAGGGGACATATTTAAATTTAGAAGTTTGTGCACAGTATAGGGAGCCATCTGCAAAATAAAAAGATAATCTACTGAATGGGAGAAAATATTTGCAAATGGTATGCTAGATGAATGATTAATATTTAAAATATATAAACAGCTCATAAAACTCAATATTAAAAAAAACAACACAAACGACCCAATTGAAAAATGAGCAGAAGACATAAATATGAATTTTTCCAAAGAAACGTAGAGATGGGCAAGTAGGCACAGAAAAGATGCTCAACATCGCTACTCATCAGAAATCAGAACCACAAAGAGGTATCACCTCGTATCTGTCGGGACAGATATTATCAAAAGACAGCACCAGTCCCACGTTTGATCACAGAGGCTGTTTGTTTTCTCACTGCACTGGGCAGGAATAGGCTCTGCAGGTTTCAGTGGAAGTCAACAATGTTTCTATGTTTCTGTCTTGGTTTGTAAAGTTACACATATCATTTAAGTGCTAAAGGAGTTCTGGAGACCACACTAGGGAAAGTAGTGCTTCAGTACAAGCAGATCTTATTTTCAGTGCAAATAACTTTCACTTATATTATTGACATTGGTGCAAATATTTATTCAGTTAACTTTATTGAACACCCCCTGCAAGACAAGTCCTATGCTGGTTGCCATGGATCCAAGGTAAATGAAATGAAGTCCTTGCTCTAAAGCATTGTACATTCCAATAAAGAAGATATTCTTCAATAATGTGATCAGATTACTCAAAAAAAAGTACAAAATTACGAAGCATGCTACAAGATATTGGATCTTCAAAAAAGGATCCATGCTTCTCAATATACTATTACATTTAATAAACATAATACAGTCTGAGTTTCTATTGACTGCTCAAGAATTTTGAATCAGTTTAGATTTTATGTGCTGTTTTTCCTTCTTTGTCATATCTTTAAAAGAATGAAACTTATGAAATAATAGAATCAAATTCCACAGAAAATCTAATGATTTTTTAAAAATTGGTATGGTATTAGTTTACAATGTTGTATTAGTTTAAATTATGTAGCAGTGTGATTCAGTTATACACATATATCTATTATTTAGCAGATTCTTTTTCCTTAAAGGTTTTTAGAAAATGCTACATGAAAGGTTTTTTGTTAATTGTCTGTTTTATATATACTACTGTGTATATGTTAATACCAAATTATTTTCAATATGTAAAAAATGACAGCTGAACCACACAATATTTATAAAACTATTCTCCCAAAATAGGTGTTAGTACTTTCACTCATTCAATGCAAACATTAATGTGAGTTCATTTTGTTTCATACATTAGGAAGAAAAATTCAGGAGATAAAATGATTAAGAAGGCAACATAAAACTCCTGACTTCAGGTGCCTATAATTTAGACTCTGTAAACCTTAATTTTTTTTTTAATTGAGGTATAGTTGGTTTAAATATTATATTAGTTTCAAGTATACAGCATAGTGATACTTTATAGATTGTAGACCATTTAAAGTTCTTATAAATATTAACTATATTCCCTTCCCTGGGCAGTATATCCTTGTAGCTTTCAACTTATTTATCATAGCCAGAAAATGTGTTTGTACTCATGCAGTCTCAAGGATGAATTCCCTACCTAACACAAAACTTCTTTCTTCGAGATCCTTGAAAGAAAGACAATGATTTCTCTTTGCATATTATTTAGCATCCTGTTCCAGAACTGTATGATTCTTGTAGTAGAAAAAATCTGTCTCTCTGTATACTGAACCCAAGTCTCCATCCCTATAACTTCTCTGTGTGTGGTCTTATTTCTGCCTACTGGAGCAGCGCGTAATAACTCACTCCTTTCACCAGGCGGATCCAAAAATACAGGGAAGCAGATTTTTATATTTCTTACCTTCCTCTCAAGTTTCCTTTTTCCCTTACATTCCCCTCACCCCCTGCAAGTCCCTTGAGACTTCTATTTTTGGCTGTTGCTTTTGAGATAAATACCAATCCATAATAACTATTTATTACACCTAAAATGTATGATGTCTGTTCCCAGAGAATAGCTCTTATGGAAAATATCTTATAAGTAATCAAGTACTATTAAATAGTATGCCTGAGATAACAGAGATTGAAAGTTTTTTTTTCTCCTCTTAGAAATTATTTGGTCAAATCAATTTATTTTTGAATTCTGTATTTTTCACATATAATAATGGGAGTTTTATTCATTTTTATAGAAATGTAACTTGCAAAAGTTGATAACATTTGTAAAAGGAAGGTGAGAATGGAAAATAATTTATTTCAAAAATACCTTTCTGCTATTTATGTGCAAAGAAAGAAGAAAAAACTATACATATTTGTGCATGCCTTTGCAATTAGAAATTATAGTTTGAATGTACAATAAACATAGCCTACTGTTAAATACATTTCTGACTTAAAACTCTAGAAATTAGGTCAGATAAAAATAACTCTTCCTCATTTTCCTTCTTTAGTTTCATAGTAATTAGAACAAATAGCACCTGTGTTCTAGCTCTCACCACGCCCCCCCAAAAAAGACTAGAATTAAAGAAATTTGTGTTATTATAATGTTAGAAGAATGTCTTCTAAATATCCCTTTACAAAATGGTGTCTATTTTACCATAGTGACTGTTATGTAGTATCAGGGTTAATTCATGTTTCAGCAATAGATGTGGAGGAAATTCAGACTGAAATCATTTTTAAGAGTTTTTATGTAAAAATTGGTTTTAAGCACTTTATCAACTTTTAATGTAGATATTCGGTAGCATTATATCTCATTTTTCAAAGATGCCATCTTTATGTCACTTGGTTTTTGTGCTCAAAAACTACAGATTATAAGAGTTGGAAGAGACCTTAGGTTTCATTTTTTTCAGTCTTAATTTGGTGTATGAAAGAAAAACTATTCAGGTGGGAAAATATAGAAAATGAAGAGCAAGTGAAAACCGAAGCCTAGATCTGTCACTTCTTACTGAGTGCAACCTGATGCTCTCCTTGAAACCACGAAGTTCTTGAAGTCTCTTCTGAACATACAGATGTCACAGGCGAACACAGGATTTAAAGTAAATCCAATCTTTGTTGCATAATCATACATTTTGTCACTTTCCTTTTCAGTGAAATATTGAAATAACTTTCTGAAATGTATCATGCTTTTTTTTTTTTTTTGGTGATTTAAACTGGGAAGTTATCTTGGGTTTTGAGCTTCCATAGATGGTAAATTCTTTTCTTTGGTTTTATAAAAAAACAAAGAATGACATTTGCTTTAATACAGAGTCCAAGCTGTAAATTAAAATGGCATTTGCCAGGCTATTTATTCATAAGGTTTTATTTAAATCTTTTTATGATATATTTAAATGACACAGTCACACTTTCTGTTATTTCAAGGAGTAGATATATTTCCAGTAACAAAATCAAAATGGTTAGCATTTAATCATTTGTGTCTTACACTGCACAAAGTTATCAAGAGGAATCTTAACGTTTTTAAAATACCTTTTTTATTACATGAGAAGAGAATTATAGTGGTGGTAATAATTGACCTGCTACATTTTATTCAAATAGAGTATCTTTCAAAAATTTTGTAAAGTTGGTGAAGATAAAGGCCATGATAAACACTAGCAATAAGAACTGATATCACTTTTTGAATCTTTTGTTCTGGATTCTTGAGTACTTAGTTCTTTGCATAGTTTGGTTTTCCTCATCTTACAGACCGGGGCACTGAGCATCAGAAAAAGAAGAGTCACAAGTTATTCTGTTCCCAAAGTGGCTCAGTGGCAGAATCAGGAATAAGTTTCAGATCTGAAGTCCATCCTGCTTCAAATAATAAATCAGGAATGTCCTTTTCAACTTTGATAGCATTTTTACAAGGAATTGCTTTCTATATTAACTTTATGTGAAACTGAACAATAACTTATTTTATATTCTATTATTGAAAATTAAATTGATTTTAGACTTTAAGGTCTTGAAGAAGTAGCATATTGAAAAGCAGAGATATTACTTTGCCAACAAAGGTCCGTCTAGTCAAGGCCATGATTTTTCCAGTGGTCATGTATGGATGTGAGAGTTGGACAGTGAAATAGGCTGAGCACCAAAGAATTGATGCTTTTGAACTGTGGTGTTGGAGAAGACTCTTGAGAGTCCCTTGGACTGCAAGGAGATCCAACCAATCCATCCTAAAGGAGATCAGTCCTGGGTGTTCATTGGAAGGACTGATGTTGAAGGTAAAACTCCAACACTTTGGCCACCTGATGCGAAGAGCTGACTCATTGGAAAAGACCCTGATGCTGGGAAGGATTGGGGGCAGGAGGAGAAGGGGACGACAGAGGATGAGATGGATGGATGGCATCACCGACTCAATGGCCATGGGTTTGGGTGGACTCCGGGAGTTGGTGATGGACAGGGAGGCCTGGCGTGCTGCGGTTCATGGGGTCGCAAAGAGTCAGACACGACTGAGTGACTGAAGTGATACCGATACTGAAGGAGTAATTAATGTATGTATCATGTGAAACATAATAAATATTTAAAACATGCAAATATGTATTTCAATCCAACTTTGACCATAATATAGTTGAAAATTAACCCTCAATTGAGTGGCTGTTTCAGCCATCTCTCTTTTGGCTCATGTGGAGTGACACAATGTCCTACTTATTGAAGAGAGATAAAAATTGACTATTATCTGAAAGCTGTTTTTTAATTAGAGCACATTAAAACTCTGGACAGAAGCCTCCCTTTCTTCTGCTCTGCTCATAAATTAAAGTAGTGCATTATACCTGTACATCATGTGAGGGGATGAGCCACTCTAGACTGTAGTCTCCCCCACAGGTCCCGGTGTTGCAGACACTCCCGTAGATTCAGGTTGATAAGAGTGACCAACCGTGTAATCCTCTGACTCGCCGAATAAAGGCTAGCCTTTTGAGATGATAGTTGAACTGGGCTGTTTTGAGATAAAAAGAGCATCTTTTTCTAGAGGTTTGCTTTCTCTCTGTCTGGGTACAGAGGTAGATAGATGGATAGAGAGATATATGGTGGATAAATAGATAAATTAATACATAGGTAATTGGCAGAAGAGATTTGCTTTCCTTCTACCTCACTGGAAGCATGGAGAGATAGGTGGATACATAGATGGATACAGATGTAAAACTGGCTTCCAAATATAGCATGTGCTAAACTATTCCCATTCGATCTAGGTGGGATCATCCCCCGTTTTCTCTTATTTTGGGTACAGTGGAGACAGAAGATGTTATATAAAGAACAATAATCTTATATCTAGTGATTCCTTGTGTAAAATATTTCACTAGTGAATTGAAACTTCCTAAATATCTTCTATAGAACAATAACTTTTGATCATTATGTTTTTTTGGCACAAGCCACTGGTATAGATATGACTAGAGAGACCGACTAAAATACAAAATCACATGATGAAGGGTATGATAAGAGATGGACAAGAAACCTTGGAATAGGAGCTAGCAGGTCAGTGAGTTGAACTAAACTTTACATACACAGTATGTAGTATGTAGTATTAAGGATGAATTTTAAAGACTAAATAATGGTTTTCCAGAAGAAACGGTATCCTTGGTTTCAGAAGGAAAAAAAAATACTTTGTAAAATGCCCAGAGGCATAAAGGTTCTTGGTGATGGGAATTCTGTCAAGGTGCTTAGACTGAGCAGGGGAGCAGGAGATAGTTTTAAAACAGGCCCCAAAATACCTGCTGTATCTGCATAGGTGAGTGCTTACAAGCCAAGCCGTCTAATTCGTTCAGCCCAGTTGTTGAGAAAGTGTTTGAAATCAACCTGGAGAGAGGCACTGAAGTGAGTTTGATTAAGGAGGGGCAGCTTGGGTTCAGGCAGAGGAGATTATGCTTCACTAGCCTTTGAAAACCTCTGCAACTATTTCTGGAGTGATAGATAACAGAGATTCAAGTGATGTAGTTTACTCACAAGCTTTTGACAAGATACCACATCAGAGATTAATGGGCCGGGAAAGACTTGTGAAGGCAAGAAAGAAAACGGACTTATGGGAAAATGAACAGTAAAGTTAATCGTTTATCCTTATTATAAAGAATTGGGTCCATTTGGACCACATTAATGTTAATCGTTTTATAGGAGTTCTTGTGAAAATTAATTTTTGAATTTTGTAGTTATTCTGTCACATTCTACATGATACAGAAATTTGCACTTACGTAATCTTATATCAGAAGTATGACATTTGTATTTTCCTGCTTTATAAGAATCACTTTTCCTTTTTCATATGTGAAAGAAATTCATCATGAAACAAATTATATTTCTTAGCTAAACTAGGAACTCTAATTTGGGTGGCTTAGTTTATTTGTCAGATTCAATTACAAAAAAACTAAGCTATTTTGAAGCTCTGGTCATGGTTTATCTCCCTATGATATTTGTGTGAGAAAAAAATGCAATGTTTTCCATCATTTTGGAAAGTTTAGAATGTTCCACTTTCACATCTGTAGTGAAGTACTGAAGGCATACAGTGTCTTCGAGGTGTGCTATTGTTATTTCAGTATTTAGGTCTTCCGTTTATACTTTCAGCCTGAGTACTTTCTTACTTATTCTGACACTTCTTTAGCTATGTGAATCCTATACCAGAAGCCTCATTGTTCATGGAATAATGAAATAGAGACAACGGTATTAAAATTTGAGTAAGAAAAGCATCCAAGATTTGTGCTCAATGAAACTGGAGAGTAAAATAAGAGGTTTGTATATAGCTCTGGGGTATAGATACTATAATATATTAAGCTCTGTCAAAATTAGAAATATTTAATAGGAATTTTCAAAATTGCTATGAGGAAAAACATTGTCTTAAGATTTAGATATTATGATGGAATGATAATTTCATGAGACTGTATATATAAAGTACCTAGTGTACTTCCTGGCATGATACAGGCATACAAATAGACATAAAATAATAAAATGTTAGTAGAATTTATTTGTCAATATGTACTATAGCTGCAATGGCTTTATCATGATTGGGATTATTATTTTGGTCTCAGAATAGTTGAATGAGCTTACGAAAAATTGTTCAGTGGAGGAAAATTTAAAAATAATTGAAAAGGCTAAAGAAAACGAAATTGATATCAACTCAATCTAAGTATATTTTAGCCTTGACTATCCCCCCTTACTGCTGTGCAGTCTTGTTGCAAACAAATGAGAAAGAACAGCTCTTGGTCTTTAAAATTATTTCCTGAATAGAAGGAATTTTTTTGAAGACAAGTTTATCTGCGCAGTCATTTCCAATCAATGACTAATTGAACTAGCAATTACTCTCTGTAGAACATGGTGATGTCTGGTCAGCTTCTCTCCAGGTAATGACATCACAAGTGCAAAATGAATAAAATAAAACAGTGATTTGTAAAAGGCAACAATTCTCAAAGGAATTTTCAACATTAGGTTGCCAATGCTGTCATTTGGGTTGGTATTTTTAACTGTGCTTGTGAATAAGGAAGAGAAAGATGCTCTTATATAATCAGCTTCAGTCATCTGAAGGGTATGTTGACAGTGTAACATAAATTCCTTGGATTTTTTTGAGTTTAAGTATATCTGTGTTATTTATAATCAAGGCGCATGTTAAATTCAATGCTTTAGCTCCTTTCAGTTTTTTTTTCCCATATGAAACTCTTTAGAAGGATAATTTGTGGGATTTTAATTATAAATTTTTTGCTCAGAATATATTTGCTTTTACACAGTTCATATGTTTCTGCAAGGTGAATATAAGATTACATCTTTCAATCACAAATGTAATTAACACATCAAGTTGGCACCTACATATCACCCAGTCTAGGGTGGACAATGAGAGTTGGAGTCAGATGTCCCTAGTCCCCATGGGAGCCTTGGGGTAGGTCTCATTGAGGTCTGGAAATGAGACATAAATGTCACTAGTTTAATAGTTGAACTTTGTCCAAATACCAGAAACATAGTTGGGAAGTCTTCAATCCTAATTTTGGTAGAAATCATCATTCTCCAATAAAACAATTTAAATTATCATGAAGAGTCCTTTAGTCCTATTTGCATTCCAGAAATAATGATCATGACAAGTTATATTCACAAGTGCTTAGGGATCATTGTCAAATTACATGTTGATCTGCTTAAAATTCCCTTGAGGAACCGACTGGGCTATAGTACTTAGGGTCGCACAGGGTTGGACATGATTGAAGTGACTTAAAATACACACATAAGCATATATATGTATATTTCCTATTTTAATGTATTTGTCCTATAAATGAGATAATATATTTTGTGCTAAACGTCCATGAAATCCCATAAACATGCATGCAAATCCAAATACTTTTTTTCTTTCCTAAAATGCATTATTATTTCATTATTAAAATTAAACAGTGAATTCACTTCTTGTGTATGGTTTGAACACCCAAACAACCTTACAGGAGAATTTAGGGTCTGTGTTTTCATTCCATTTGTACAGATACAGGATTGGAAATTTACTAAACTGGAGGGATTAAGCCCAATTTTCTCATTTATAAAGGATAAACAAGCAAACAAAACAGTCTCTAGGAATTAAATGGTTTGGAAAGCCCATATATGTGAGCTCTGCTTTTTCCTTCAAACAGGTCATCTCTATGATGACAGACATTAAATAATTGAATGAATGACCGGAATGATGAGATAGGTGGGCCACATTTGAATATCTTTAGACAAGGAGGTTTGTTTTGATGGAAGTAGTATGTGTAAAGTATTTGTAGCTTTGCCTGACATGTAAGCGTGGTAAATGTCAGCTAATTATTATCAATGGTGGCATCATTTAAGCTGAAAGAGTTTAGAAATCCTTAATTCATAGACCCTTTATATGTTTTTCCTAAGTCACTTTCATAACTCTTGATTTCCTATGTGTTATAGAAAATATTTGCTTGTACCTCAAGGCAGGGGTATATATTTACATGATTACCTAGTTGCCTAAACACTTGATATTTGGGAGGCCATTGAAATATATTGGATTGCTTTCTATAAAGTGAAGAAAAATGCATATTGTGGATGACAGTTTTTGAGTTTAAATATTCCAAAGCAAAGTGACTCAGTAGATAACAAATGGCATAGTGTAAAGTGGGACACAGATTATTTTGTCAAGGGCTAATGTGCTGAAAATTCTTGGTTCCCAAATTCTATTCCATAACAATAATATATGGTTGGGGCTATCAAGTCAGACTACACTGGTGTTAAACTAAAGTAGGTAGGACATGATAAAGAACAATTTCATGCACTGAAAGCTTTCTTGTCTGATCAAAGGACAGAGACATTTTCATTTGCTTTAACCCTGGCTTAGGGACCACAATGGAATTTCTAGAACCCAGAGGATGAAGTATCTCTGAGAAGATTTTAAAGCATCAGGAAGACCTCTTTCTGGAAAATTCTACAGACATTGGAGCAATTGATTTTTGAATGCTGGTCCTCTGGGTTCTGCCATTTGCTCTGTTAATTCATTTTGTTCTGAATTTATTTTCCCCATTTCTTGAATCTGCATCTTGGCTCTCAAATCTTTGGAAGGAATGAGAAGACAGGAGAAGACTATTCCAATTGAGGACGTGAAGAAAGAACAAAACTAAATAACAAACCCAGAAACCAAGAGATGGGGTGTCAGATACACCTAGCTGTGCACATAATAATCCCATGCCCTTCCTATATGCTGGGACTGGGTGACTGATAAATTATAAAACATTCAATGTGAACTCACTCATCCTTTTGTTCTAGAGTTTATAGTATAAGCCACTTAGTAGGTATTTAAATGTTGAGATACATCTGTAGTCTACTGATAGGTAGGTCTGCTTGGTGGGCACTCCTGTGATTAGTGGTAAATTCAAGCATTAGATCATTTATCATTTGGTGATTGTCCTGCAAATCATGTTTTTTTGCTTAACCAAAGAAGTTTAGATGGGTGCTAAAATTGTGTGGTCAAAGAATTGCTTTAGACCCGACCACAAAAAGCAGTTTTAACCCAAATACACAGTATGTCTGTTAACGCCTTCCCTATTCCCTTAAATTACAGTAAATAAATGTACAAACTCAGAAGGACAAACAGAATAGGTTAGATAAAACAGGCAATAAGGAAAGTAGATGTATTTCTGGGGGATGGGAAGTAAATGAAGGGAATGCAGCTGATTTAGGAAAATACTTACAGGGCGATGGAGCCTCAGGAGGGGACAGCGAGGGAACCAGCCTGTGCCCTTCAGAGGCTGGGGAGGCTCAATAGCTGGGTCCCGGGTGGGTACTGATGATTGCAGGGGTGAGATGGGAGGCTGGAGATGGCATACGGTTGAACGTCTGTTGATGGAGTAGCTAGACCCTCAGGACAAACGTCCTGCTTTGCATCCCTCAGCCTTCCCTGAATCCCTGGAAAGTGAAGACTTGTTTTCTAGAGGAATTACATGACAGTGCCTCTGGATTTAGAGCCACTGAGACTAGTGAGTGACTAAGAGTTGAGATAATCGAGTGAAGTTTTGTTTGTGCTGAATAGAGCATCCTCAATCCTTTCTGTCTGCCCTGCCTCCAGAATGGTGGCAGCTAGACGCGCATCTCTCACTGTTATGCACCACTCATCATTTTCCCTACTGGCCCTGTACCCCTCTTCCAGTCCCCTTCCCTCAGGCATGAGATTGAAGGATTCCTCTCTGGATAAATTGGCATGATGGCAACAAAATGACTTATAGATACAGGCATTTGGGGGGTGCTTTGTCAAAAACCCGACTCTTGGCATCTCTTGACCTGCAGTAAACTCAATGGAATCCGACTCTACTGTCAGTAAGCTGAAAAAGAAGTTAACTTTTTTTTATTGTTCTGTGTTTCATTGGATATTTGTGACGTCTGTAACACAAAAGACAAAAACTGAAACGCACATAACTAGGAAAAAAATATAATGGAATAAACAGAAGACAACCCTCCAAAATTTCTGATTAAATGAGAAGAGATAAGAGAACTCTTATAGCCATGACATGATAAATATGAATGATGCAATAAAAATGCATGCTCAGAGACAAGAAATGGCTATTAGCAATTAAAATACTGTAGCTAAACAAAGTACCAATGGATATATTGGAAAACAAAAGTCAAAGAAATCTCCCAGATACTAAATAGGTAGTGACAATTTTAAATGAAATAAGGAGATGGACAATAGGAAATGACAAGAAATTAGTAGTTTAGTAGTATTTATCGAATAAATAATACAGGAAATTCTAAGAAATCATGACCTAAGTTACCAGATCGAAAATATTATCTAAACTAAGAGAAAAAATAATCCCAGCCAGAGGTTTCTCCAGTAGTCATGTATGAATATGAGAGTTGGACCATAAAAAAAGGCTGAACACCAGAGAATTGATGTTTTTGAGCTGTGGTGCTAGTGAAGACTCTTGAGAGTCCCTTGGACTGCAAGGAGATCAAACCAGTCAGTCCTAAAAGAAATCAACCCCGAATATTCATTGGAAGGACTGAAGCTGAAGCTCCAATACTTTGGCCACCTAATGAGAAGAGCCAACTCATTGGAAAAGACCCTGTGCTGGGAAAGATTGAAGGCAGGAGGTGAAAGGGGTGACAGAGGATGAGATGGTTGGATAGTATCACTGACTTGATGGACATGAGTTTGAACAAACTCCAAGAGACAGTGAAGGACAGAGAAGTCTGGCATGCTGCGGTTCATGGGGTCACAAAGAGTTGATCACTACTGAGCAACTGAACAACAGTAATTTAAAAAAAAAAACAATGAAAACAAGCATTCTGTATACAATTTTTGTTGTTGATGTTTTAAATAAGGCAGATTAAGTTGTGGGTAATCAAAGTGAAACTGATTTGCTCCCAGCGAATGTGAGCATTAGACAACTATTAGCAAAGTCTTCAAAACTGTAGAGGTGGTGACATTCCAATCAGCTATACTGGCTGCCAGTCCTGAGACCAAATATAGTTACTGGGAGATAATGTTCCTGTGTTGAGGGGATAAACTGGAAGAAGATATTTCAAGAAACTGAAGAACCTTTGAGAATGGTGAGGTGCCAGCGTACTTTCAGCAGAACACCTGGAGAGCAATCAATCAAGGTTGGAAGAAACTTTCAGTCTTTGAGAGTGACGTCTTCAGCAGAAAAATAGAACTGATTTATGACTAGAGGTGTTTGATGACATAACAATTAATATTTTAAAGATTTTATAGAACTGCAGAGTTGCTGGGGGGAAATTATCCCTTTGTACACAGAAGAATGTGTGCTCAAAATGCAAGACATTTATTAATTCAGGAAATTTAAAATTTTGTGCAAGGAAGTAATCAAAGAAAGCTTCTTGGCTTTTATAGTCACATTAATATGGTTGACATTGAATGTAGTTTTACCAAAAATATTGCTACTAGTTTGGATAATGAGAATTGGGGACAACATCTATAGGAGAGTGAAAGCTTTATCTGTTGTTTTAGGAAGTTGGCACATAGATATATAAGGTAGACGAAGTATGTTATCTCATAATGCATAGTTAAATCAGAATAAACAGCCAAATGAGTGATAAATAGTTGTATTTCAGGATTTGAGGTGTCCTTTTTCAATAAGCTTTCTTTATTATGTAATGTGTCGATTGAGGTGAATATATTTATTTGCTAAGATGATTTTATCATTTTGCAATGGATGATCACCCATTCTTGTTTGTATATGAGAAGCTTGTGTACACTGAGACAAATAAGGAAACCTACCATTTTATTTTTAGGAAACTAATGGGCTAAGCCAATCGAGCTGTAATTTATGTGTGCACATATACTTTTCTAATTTTTTGTGTGAAGACTGGAGGATATCCTCTAACAAACCAGTACTTGGCTGTTCACACTCCTGTCTTGTTCCCTGAAGAACTGTAAATAGGAAGTTCAGCTAGGGCCCGCCCTTCTGTTCATCCCCAGCACACACCAGTTGAAAGCAGTTTTCAACAGTGGGAGGCAGAGTGGATTAGATAGCCTGCTAGCTCCCTCACATTTACATTTCCACAGTGAGATCACTTTACTCTGTGCTAAGTAAAATGCCAGCACATTAAACACCTCCGCCAGTGAGTTAGGGATGCACAGAACCAGGTCAGCGTTCTGGACAAGCTCATCCGGCCTCGGTGCCCTTCATGTATAGTGGTTGGTATTCTACCCTTTGAGTGTGCTATATCCAGATTTCCCAAGTGAGACAGTGATCTGTAGAAAAAAAATGAAATTGAGTTTTGGGGACCTAATAAATTTTAGAAATACTGAATAAATATATCCCTTCTAAAAATATATCCATTATTCAGCAGATATTTTTAGAGACCCAACTGTGGCCAGGCACCATGTTGGATAATTTGGCTGGATACATGTGCCTACTTGGGCTTGCATTCCAGTGGGGAAACAGAAGCAATACACCAGTAACATGACACATGACACAAGTATGCTTTAGTATTTTAAAGGATAAGTGTAAAGAAAAAAAAATAATAAAAAGGATAAGAAATGTTATTTTTTTTAAGGGGAAACTAAAGCAGGATGACGGAAAGGTTGTTGAAATTCTAATAAGGGAAAAAGCCCTTTGAGAAATTCATGTTTAAAAGAGACTTAAAAGGTTAGCTATTTACCTCTGTGGATATCTGAAAAACAAAGCAACCTAGGTAGAAGCAAGCTAAAACCAAGGCTACATGCAGATGTCTGGTGCAAGTTAGGATTCTGATGGTTAGCACGTTGAGAAGCCATTGCAGGGTTTTGAACAAAGGTGGGCAAGATGGCTGTAGAGTTGAGAAAAGATTGTAAGTAATGAGATAAGGGTAGAGGCAGGGAAGCCAGGCAGAAGCCTGTTGTTGCCCTTAGGTGAGCAATTACGTTGGCTTGGACCAGGGTGGTCAGGGCAAGGAAGGTGAACATTGGTTAAATCTTGAATATGTTTGAAGATAAGACAAAAAGGGAATCCTGAGGTTACTGCATCAATGTATATGTTGACTAACAGGGTCCTAAGAAGTCCTGCAGTCAGCAATCATATTTCACTTAGCTTTTCCCAGTATGTGACCTCAGACTCCTGTTTAAAGTTACATGACAGCCATTATTTTGTGACACTGATGTCACACAGAACATATTTGGAAATGCTGTCATAGAAACCAAGGCAATTTGTATAACTGAGTGAGGCCTGAACTGTTCTCCAGACGTAACAGTGTTCCATTTGATTGGCTATATGCTATATAATATAACTTGAGAGTCTCACCTAGAACATGCAATTAGGTTTTTGCAACTTTCTTATTTTCAATTGTGTGATTCTCACAAGACCTATGGAAGCAGAGGGCAGCTCTTTATTTTATTTTTTTCTAAAAATATTCCTTTCTCTTTATCGAATGAACAAGAAGTCAATAAATTATCTACTTTCTTTGACTAAAGGACATGCATTTTTCAGACACTTGTCAAGAGCATAGGATATATTTTCTGCAAGAAAGCTCTGCTTTTCTCACTCCTAGTTTAAAACAGGGAGAAATTACTGTTGGCTTATTTTGAAAAGTTTCATTTATTTATTGAGTCACTAAATCTAATTAGGTCTATTATTCTTAAAAACTCCATGGTAACTCACAAAACCTGAAAGACTGATTCACATATATTCCATACTTGAATAGCTTATTATTACTGCAGAATTCAGAGCACTGCCTTGCTTAAGAGCTGTCAGAATTTCTATTCATTTCAGGAGTTTATAAATTAACTATGGGAATATTTCTGGCTAGGGTGTACTTGGTTCTGAAGCCTTGGTATCTTCAATTTCTATTACATTTTTCTCTTTTAACTTTTAACCTTCATATACCTTTGTGATAGATTCACATTTAAAAAATTGTCCACTAGTCACAAAATTTATTTATTGTGATTTAACATAAGTGGACAAGGATCATCCAGCTAACCTTTAAATTGATATTGGCAATTGGAAGCATTTCAAAAAATTAAACATTAGTATCTATGCATCACATATGTGGACTTTTGTTGAACTCAGTTTTCTAATCTCATATTGTGTATATTGGCTATTGATGGACAAGATGAAGAGTGTACTATGGAAACAGTATGTTGAGCACAGTTGGTCAAAAAATAATTTTGTTTTTTAGGAACATAGATTTTAAGGCCACAGAAGATCTCACAGAATCTCAGAGATAAATTTTATGGGTTGAGGAATAAAAAGTACTCACTGCTCCATAATATCAAATGAATGCTAAGTTCTTTTCTCTTCTACTTCGTGACTTGTACCATCTGTTGACATCACACAATTATGAAAAAATAACATCTTACTGAGGAGAGAGAAGCAGAAGCAGTACTTCAAGTAAATGACTAAAATACCTCTTACAGACACCAGCTCCATCCATTTACATTTCCATACTTCAAGAGTTGGCACAGTTGTCTGCAAGCATCTTCTAACTGTATGATCTATTCATTTAGCATACATATGTCCTATTCAGTTTGCTTTTAAGTTTTAAATTAAACATATGAGAAGAGTAAGGGGAGGAAACCTGGGAAGTAAAGAAATAAAATCCCAATAAAGCAATTATTTTTCCTGTTTTTTTTTTTTTTTTAAAATTTCACCTCTAGAATGTTGAACATACTTCTCTTTGGTGTATTTTTTCCTTCACATGAGGATCTTTGACAAGATTATATTTTCTGCTTTATAAAGACTCTAGCATCACCACCATTTTCTCATACAGAACAGGAGAAAGGTTGACAAAAAGTAGTGATCTCCACTTTGAAATATTTTTCCTCCCTGAAATTATTGAAGGAACTCAGGGAAAAAAAAAAAGCAGAAGGTGTCTATTTAATGAGATTCCTGACTATGGTGACCATGGATTTCTACATAATTACTTTTGAAACATTAATTTAATTTTTAATAGCCCCCAGTTTTACCCTTTGCTCCCAGTGTTATTTTTCTTGTTTAAGATTAGAGCCTTTGAACCTAGTTTGGGTGAGAATTTCAAGCCTGACCCCAGATGCCTGGAGGAAGCCATAATGGGCAGAATGTCTTGCTCCTGCTTGAGGCTGACAGATCAGCATTCCCAGGTGTTATGAAGAGGGTTTTTACATGATTACCGGATGTATGGGTCTTCATAATTTATCCTCACTTCACATTCGTGTTTCTAGTTCATTTGGCAACAGTCCTAACTTAATATACGTTTCTTCTCATCTGAATTAGAGGAATTCTCCCACTGTGTTTCCTGTCAAACTCCCAGTTAGACCTGGGAATCTGCTTTGGCCAAATCAAGAAGGAGGAAGGGGATAAGGCAGCCTGGGTGACCATTTTCATCCCTGGAGTGAAACGTGTGGGGTGTGGAGCCAAGAGAGGGGATGCTGCCCTGGTTGGAGAGAACGCTTAGTCCTCGGTGGCCTCCACGCGAGGCTGACGGACGCAGAGGAACTGGTAGGGAAGGATGTTTGAGGGGAGATCTGTATACCTGGCAGGTCTCCCCGACCCCAAACATGTTAAACGTGAAAGTGAAGTCTCTCAGTCGTGTCCTTCTCTTTGCGACCTCATGGACTGTAGCCCACCGGGCTCCTCTGTCCATAGGATTCTCCAGGCAAGAATACCGGAGTGGGTTGCCATTTCCTTCTCCGTGGGGATTGTCCCTGACCCAGGGATCAAATCCATTTTTTGCAGGTCAGTTCTTTACTATCTGAGCCACCAGGGAAGTCCAATATGTTACTTCTAGTGTTTACATGATCTTTTGGGGACTTTGGACTCATTATACTGTAGGTAACTGAAGACACACTTAACAGTTTGTTCAGGTCTCATTTTCACTCCTGTAATTTTCTGTGTATATTCTATAACTGAGTTAATGTATACACATTTTATGTTTTTGGATCTTAAGATAAGCAACTGCACATTTATACTTGAATTTAATTAGATTTAGATTTTTTTTTTCTTATTAGTTTTCCTTTAAATGAAGAAAAGGGCATTTTATTAGAGGTAATGAGGGCTCTAAGTGTTGAGCAACTAGCTCTAGGAAACATGTGCTTCATGATGTAGGGAGAAAGAGCTTTATTTGGGCTGATAAACATACCACTCTCCAGGTTGGGAAGAAGTCAGCCAGAGTTTGTATCCCTCCATGAGAGGGCATGGAGCCAACAGTGTACGAACACACAGTCATAGTCTGGAACCCTTTGTGTTCTGCAAAAGGATGGGGAGAAAACAGAAAAAGGAGACAGGATCATTCTGAACCTTAGAATTTTGAAATACAAGGAGAATCCATGTTTCACGGATCATTTCAATCGGGTATTTTGAAATATTTTCTGTGTTTACAGTGTAATTGGTTAGTGTATACAAGCTTGTCAATACCAAAAGCAAACATAAGAGAAAATAAAATTTTCTCCCTAACATCAAATATGAAAATCTAGCATGCGAGATGGCAAAAGAAACACAGATGTATAGAAGTCTCGTGGACTCTGTGGAAGAGGGCAGGGGCAGGATGATATGGGAGAGTGGCATTGAAACATGTTAATTATAATATGTGAAATCAATCGCCAGCCCAGGCAGGTTTGATGCTCAGGGCTGGTGCACTGGGATGACCCAGGGAGAGGGAATCAGGAGGGAGGAGGGAGGGGAGTTCTGGAGGGGGAGCATATGTATACCCATGGTGGATTCATGTCAATGTATGGCAAAACCAACAAAATAAAGCAAAGAAAATTAAAATAAAAAAATAAAAGGAAAAAAAAACAAATATGAAAATCTAGGATTCTATCTAGCAGTAATTATTCTTATTATTGTTGTTACCCACTTGCTTCTATCTCTACTTCCATGTTTGCTGAGTTCATTATAATGTATAAAGAACCCTCATATACGTTAATTCATGAGTACGAATTGTTTGTGTGTCACAGGATTTTGTTCTATAGTGTATCCTTTTAAATGTATGAAACTTCTAAATAGATAAAATGTGGTTATCATTTTGAAAAAGATTATTTCATAAAAAGTAAGAGCAACTGTGGCTAAACTGAGGATTACTTTGTAATCTGGTTTGTTATAAGAAGTGCTTGAACACAATTATTCAGATCATCAAATCATATCAGCTAGCAAAATTGCTTACAATGAATGAAGTGATAACATAGAATCCAACAGCTTCAGTCAGAAAAAAGTAATAGTCATACCTTTAGTTACAGATGGAAAAATCACTCTTTAGGGGATCTTCCGGACCCATGCATTGAACTCCAGTCTCCCACATTACAGGCAGATTTTTTACCATCTGAGTCACCAGAGAACGAACTTCCTTTATTTAAAATCTGTTATTAGTACTTCTATTAAAACATTTATTACACTGTGCTATAATTGGTAATTGTTTTTAAAAAATACAATCCCTTAAGCCATGGACTCCTAGAGGTTAGGAAACACTTAACCTGTTTTCTGTTTATTTAATTTTCTAACACAAAATAGTAGATTCTTAAGTGATATTTGTTTGAACTCATACATGCAAGAGTACATGGAGGAAATACATTTATGAAATTAGCAAAAGAAACAGAAAACCTTGATGCTTCAGTTATTTTTGGTTGAGGGGCTGGAAGGATCAAGTCTGTCTTTATGCCATATACCTCTTAGTCTTGGCAGCAAATTTTAAGTGTACTTTAGAGTCAGCAGGGAAGCTCCTTAAATATCAAAATTCTTGGTCCTTGTCCCTGGGCAGCTTAATTGCATTAAGCTTAAGGTTGAGTCCTGGAGTCTGAGCTTTAATAAGAATCCCAGATCATTCCTCCTGATTCAGATTGTTCATAAACCACACTTTGGAAATGTTATTGGGAAAAGAAATACAATGATAGGCCATCAGCAAACAGGTATTGATTCCCATCCAGATTTGGATATTGATATTGACAAATTTATCATCCTTTGAAACATGTATGTTGGTAATTCTTTTTTTGAAAGAGATTAATTCTATGTGTTTCTATGAGTATTGCCATTTTTCTTCACTATATTTTATGACTATTTATCAGTTGTTTGTCACTAGTCACCCACAAATGGAGATAAAGGTTTAAAAGGACACACTTCAATTACATAACTTATCGCTATGAATCAATTGGGGTCCTCAAGTACTATTCATTATAAGATAATCATTTTGTATTTAAAGTAATAGTATTAATGATAAAATTTTCATTTGTCATCATATTGATGATGCAGACACTTTCATAAAAGGTGCTTCATGATTTAGTAGTTATGAATGGATTCCTATAGCAAGTTCAATTTTCAATAGGTGTTGTATTGTCTGAAAGATGGCTTTAGTCAGGCTGTTTAGAAATAGATTCAAAACATAGGGCTGGAAATTATTCAGCAAAACTTACTACAAAATAAAAGATTTTTTTCTAACTGTGTTCTCTTATTCCTAGAGAATACTGGTACCTCAAGAATTGTATCTGAGCAATTCGAGGTGATACTCTCTCAATTCTGTTTGAATGGCTCTTTCTTTTAGGGAATAGAATTTTTGTAGCCCTAACAGATGCCCACATATTGATGGTCACTTATTTTATTTGTAGGAAACTTAAAAATAATTATGAGTATGGATGTAGAGTGAAAAGCCCCTCTAGTCCTGCATTAGAGCTTATAATGTCTGGTAGTATATATCTGTGTATTGAGGCTCAGTTTACATTTCACTATTACAACACTTTTTTGTTACAACATCACAGCCTGCATCAAACAAGTCAACAGCTTATACTCAGTTATTAAAAGCATTGATTACTGTAAAGATGTTTTATACTTGATTTAGCATGAAAACTATACCTTTAAGATAGATGAAATTTCAAAGAGAAATACAGAGATCTCTCAATATTTGGTTTGCACACTGTGAGTATTCATTTGAACTTATTCTCTTGATTTTGCTTCGGATAGATTTTAAATTCACATTCAAACTTCCACTGCAGCTCCCATATTTACCAGGTTCAAGTGTAATTGAATACAAGTCCATAATGCAGAGTATTTAAAATAAAGATTTCAAAATCATAGTAAAGAAAATACTGAAGGAAAATAGAATTTTAGTAATTCAGGGAAAATAATACACTTTTCTGATGTTCTTTAATATGTCTTCTTTTAGATATAGGCAATTGAAATCCAGGAAGTATGACTCAGTGATAGAATTCTTCTATTTTATAATTATTGAATATGAAAACATTTGAACCAGTATTTAAGCTATTCAACCCTCATGTTTCAATAAGTGGGTTTGCCTTCATTCCCCTGAAGCTTAGCTAGTTAACTTGCTAGAAAAATAAGTGATTATTGCCTCACTATAACTGTTTGCTATAAATTATATTCCATTTTATTATCTATAATGACTTAATTTTATCTCATATAAAAATACTAATGCTCCACAGAGCACGCTTTAATTCATATTTCGATTACCATGTCTATATATTAAAAGTATATATGCTAAACACAAGATACTATTTCTGTAACATATATAATGAAATTAAGACCATCAAAATGTATTTGAGAAATGTTAATATCACAGCTGTGTGTTTGCCCATGATATTGTATAATATATTTGTATGTATATATTTTCTATAGATTGTGTACAATTAAAATCTTTTAAGATACACAATTTTAAGGTGTTTGAGGGCTCTCAGGAAGCTGCCCGTTTTTAGGTCTCAGGGGAAATGCTATTTTCTCAATCTGTAAATAAAAAGGACACCAATATTCTATAATGCATGTTCTGTGGTCTTCAAATTGTTTCTTAAATCTGTTCATCATTATCAAAGATCTGCAAGGATAAGATCTGAAATCCTCTGCACCAGGAGTTGTAAGAAATGGTCAAGGTTTGGGGGAAGAGACTGGAAAACAACCTTTTTAATAATAAAGAGAGGGGCTTACACAGGACACCATGACCAAGGATTTCTCATTTTTCACTAAAAGTAAGAAAACCACATAAAACATCTCACAACCCCAGGAGTTCTTCACGGGCATTCACAGGCATTTTTCAGCAGATATTTTTTCCCCTGAACATGTTGAAGGAGAATTACACCTACAGCACTAGCCTGGCTGGAGCAATTAGCAATTAAGGGCAGAAATAGCTCAAGTGACAGAAATATGCCTCATGATGTCTGTTCTTCAAAGACTGAGCTTTGAACAATTTTAGACAGAGGCTAAGAGTCATCATCAGTAATGAGACAGACAGGACCTCATTCTGGATTAATACAAAGCACTATGGAAAGTTGGAGACTACCATGAACCAAGATTTGGAGTGATGAGTAATGCAGACACAGAAAAATCATAGAGAAGGGGGACTCACGTCTGAAAGATGGTATTCAAGAGTGATCAAGTAACTCACCTTTGTCTCAGAGAAAGAAACAGTGTCCATTGAAAATCATTCCCATTGGTTGTATCCTTCGTCTATTACTTGTGTTTCTTGAAGGTCGATTTGGTCCCATTTTCTATTACAGCTCCTGTTTTGTCATAAAGTAAACTCTTTGGTTGCTTGTCAAGAGTGGGGTTTGGAATAGGTGTTTGGTTGCCTCCCAGTACCTCTGCTGAGGCCCATGTAGAGGAAGTCAGGTCTGATTGAATGGTTCCCCAAGGTACTGTCTGATTGGAGATTGATCCCCCTTATGGCTGGTACTATGTTGTATGAAAGTGCATGGTACTGGATGGCTAATTTCATTGTCATTATGTTTTTTCATTCTGTTTCCTGAAGTCCCTAGCCATTTGGTAAAATAGACAAATGTGACCACAAAAAGTGACACTTTTTCCCCCTTAAATCAAATAATGTGTTTTGTAGTAATGGGAGTTTAATTTTAAAAACGCACATTTTATAAGAAAAATAGTGTATATTTAAGAGATTCTGGATGATGAGTTTCTTACTCCTACTGTTTAGCTGTTATATTTTTCATCCAATTTGAATTCATGTATCTGTAATGATAGAATCATCATACTTATTTCCATAAATCTAATTGGTCTTTAACTCACTTTTTTTGCTTTATTCTTAATAATATTTTTAAAAATACAACTGTAAATGTTACATAGTTCAACCATTTACTCACTAGTCAAAATGAATAAAACAACTGAAATATTTAGTGTAAGCTACCAATTTTTTGTTTTTAACTGATTCAGAAAATCGTAAGCTACCTTTCAAAAGACATTTGTACAAAGGACTGTGATGAACTGTCCTACCCCAAGTGGCTTGCATTCCAGGGTAGATACATGTGAACACGATTTCATAGTGGTAAGTTTTGGATCTGTATCTCTGTTTCGCTTTCTCATTGCTTTATTCTTCCAGGTGTTTTACTTTAATCAAAGTGAATCTTCTTGATAAATAAAAAAAAATATATTCACTAGTTATTTAAAATAGTATTACAGTGTGAACATAATATATTTATCCTCCAGGCTTGCTATATTTTGCTTAAAATGCAAGTTTAGGGGATTCTATGAAAAAACTTCATTGGAAGCTCTAGCTAAATGGGCATATTACTAGAAGACCATAACATTCCAAAACAATGGAATAAAATCTACTAATATTAATTGATGCAGGGTTTCTCAACTTTGGCAGTGCATATTGGGTCAGATACTTGCTGGTTGGTGAAAAAGGAGTGACTGCTTGGGCATTTTTAGATGCTTATCAGCATAGCTAGAAACCAATTGTGACCTGTAACAATAAACTGTCTCCAGACATTATTATGTGTCCTGTGGAGGCAAAACTGTCTCAGGGTTAGAAACATCAAATTAAAGGAATCAGTGGTTGAATATTTTATTACAAAGATAATGCTGTACTCAATAGTTTTCCAGGTAAATTTCACCAAACATTAGAGTATGGTTTTATTCAAACACTTATAAATAACTGAAAAAGAGAAATATCAATTGTTGAAGCTAATTTGGATACCAAAATAAATAGGGATACCATGGAAAAGGAAAAATCTCAGATCATTATTTCTTATGAAGGTAGGTACAATTGCCCATATAGAAAATCCACAATGTGTACTAATTTTCAGAAATGCAAGAGAGTTTAGCAACACAGCAACAAGTGCATATATATTTGTAATTCTGTACTCTAGCAGTAATTTTTAAAATGAAATTTGTAAAGACCCCTTTAGAATGGCAAGGAAACTGAAATTGCTAGGAATGAATCTTATAATAGATTTACAAGACTGTGTTCAAAATATTAAAGAACTTTAGTGGGAAAGACATTTAAAAATCTAAATACATGGAAATGTTGACATGGTATTATGTATGAACACCCAAGACCAAAAATATATCAATGAAAGAATGTGAAAGTCAAAGTCGTTCAGTTGTGCCTGACTCTTTGTGACCCCGTGGACTGTAGCCTGCCAGGTTCTTCTGCCGGGGAATTATCAGGGCAAGAATACTGCTTTATTGACTATGCCAATGCCTTTGACTGTGAAGATCATAATAAACGGTGGAAAATTCTGAAGGAGATGAGAATACCAGACCATCTGACCTGTTTCTTGAGAAACCTGTATGTAGGTCAGGAAGCAGTTAGAACTGGACATGTAACAACAGACTGGTTCCAAATAGGAAAAGGAGTACGTCAAGGCTGTATATTGTCACCCTGCTTATTTAACTTATACGCAGAGTACATCATGAGAAATGCTGGGCTGGAGGAAGCACAAGCTGGAATCAAGATTCCCAAGAGAAATATCAATAGCCTCAGATATGCAGATGACACCACCCTTATGGCAGAAAGTGAAGAGGAACTAAAAAGCCTCTTGATGAAAGTGAAAGAGGAGAGTGAAGAAGTTGGCTTAGAGCTCAACATTCAGAAAACCAAGATCATGGCCTCTGGTCCCATCATTTCATGGCAAATAGTTGGGGAAACAATGAAAACAGTGAGAGACTTTGTTTTATTGAGCTCCAAAATTACTGCCGATGTGATTGCAGCCATGGAATTCAAAGACGCCTGCTCCTTGAAATAAAAGCTATGACAAACAAAGACAGAATATTAAAAAGCACAGAGACATTACTTTACTGACAAAAGTCCATCTTTCCAGTAGTCATGTATGGATGTGAGAGTTGGACCATAAGGAAGGCTGAGCACCGAAGAATTGATGCTTTTGTTGGGGAAGACTTGAGAATCCCTTGGACTGCAAGGAGATCAAACCAGTCCATCTTAAAGGAAATCAGTCCTGAATATTCATTGGAAGGACTGAAGCTGAAGCGCCAATACTTTGACCACCTGATGCGAAGAACTGATTATTTGAAAAGACCCTGATGCTGGGAAAGATTGAGGGCTGGAGGAGAAGGGGATGACAGAGGATGAGATGGTTGGATGGCATCCTGATATGATGGACAGCCACACTGAGAGACAGTGTCTGATGATCTATGTGTGTTTTTGTCTTCATGAAGATATTTTAAAAAGTGGTGACCACAGTTTTCTCAGAATCTGTTCAAAGGTTTGGGCAGGTTATATTATCTGAGGGAGGCTAGCAGTGTGGGGAGACATCTCATCAACTCATAGGACACGCCTTAGAAGAAGCAGTCCCTGAGGACTTCCCAAGATGGGATTAGGTCTGGACATGGACTCCATTAACCAAGACCAACAGAAACGGCTGCCCAGTGCTGTGTATCAAAGCGCTGACCAAAAGCAGCTTGTTTTGCCTTTCACTCAATCTGACTCAAAGTTTCCTTGTGAAAGCTGGGTGTCCCAGTGTGTATACTTGCCAGAAGATATGGGCAAGGATTATGGCAGACAGGAAAAGCCTGATTTGACAGGAATCCACTTGGGCTTTTCACAAAGTTCTACTCATGAAAAAGCTGGCTAAAAACTCAACATTCAAACTTCTAAGATCATGGCATCCGATCCCATCTCTTCATGGCAAATAGATGGGGGAAAAATGGGAACAGTGACAGATTTTATTTCTTGGGCTCCAAAATCACTGAGGATGGTGACTGCAGCCACAAAGTTAAAAGATGTTTGTTCCTTGGGAGAAAAGGTATGACAAACCTAGACAGCATATTAAAAAACAGAGACATCATTTTGCCAGCAAAAATCAAAGTTACGGTTTCCCAAGTAGTCATGTATGGATGGACCATAAAGAAATCTGAGCACCGCAGAACTGATGCCTTTGGATTGTGGTGCTGTAGAAGACTCTTGAGAGTCATTTTGACAGCAAGGGCTCAGAAGGTAAAGAATCTGCCTGCAATGCAGGAGATCCTTGTTTAATCCCTGGTTTGGGAAGATTCCCTGGAGAAGGGAATGGCTACTCACTCCAGTATTCTTGCCTGGAGAATTCCATTTACAGAGGAGCCTGGAGGGCTACAGTCCATGGGGTTGCAAAGAGTCAGACACAACTCAGCGACTAACACCCAATAGCATGGAGATCAAACCAGTCAGCCTTAAGGAAATCAACCCTGAATATTCATTGCAAGGACTGGTTGTGAAGCTCCAGAACTTTGTCCCCCTGATGTGAAGAGCTGACTCATTGGAAAAGACCCTGATGCTGGAAGAGGTTGAGGGAAGCAGGAGAAGAGGGTGACAGAGGGTGAAATAGTTGGATGGCATCACTGATGCAATGAATATGAGTTTGAGCAAACTCCGGGAGATAGTGAAGGCCTGGAAAGCCTGGCGTGCCACAGTCAGTGAAGTCACAAAGTGTCTGACACAACTATGAATGACAAGAACTCCATCTCCAGCTCCTTCTGTTTCTGTCCCCTTCCTCGTCTTGCACATGCCTTCCAGGAGATTTTCCTAACATTGTATTCTTTGTAGAACATGCTCCTTTCTTAGGATCCTGTAGGATTCCCTGCCAAATATTGCGCTTCCTTTTTGTTTAAATATCTGATCTTAAAATCTTCAAAATTGGGTTCAGCTATCTGTCAAACCTCATCCATCACCACTCTGCAATACTCCCCTTGTACCTCAGACAACATCATTCGTAGCTTGCAATTAATTTCCTCCCTGTGTTTTGGTTAATACTAGTTTACCTTGAACAATCATCATTCTTCAAATGGTTTAAAATATTTACATTGTGCCAATTTGCATTCACCACATAGAATTTGCCATAAGTTTGTTATGGTTATTGTAGTCTTCATTTTCACTTGCATTTTACTCAGTATCATTTTTTTTTTCTGTGCATCTCCCTTCACCTTGTATTTTGCATTTTTTTAATGATATTGGCAATTTTTAGAAAAAAAAGTTTTGCTTAAACATACATACCATGAGATTCGCAGTCTTTACCATTTTTAAAGGCACAATTGAGTTGTGTTAAGTACACTCAATTAGCGGCACAACCATTACCACTGTCCTTCTCCAGAACTTTTATTTTAAAGATAGAAATGCCTTATACATTAATCACCTCCCCACTTCCTACTCCCTCCAGACTCTGGCAACCACCTTTCTACTTTCTGTCTCTAAGAATTTATCCGTTCTAGATACTTCGTGTAAGTGGAATCATGTAATACTTTTCTTTCTATGACTGACTTATTCCACCAGTATAACATCCTTAAGGTTCACCCAGGCTGTAACATGAGTCAGAATTCCCTGCCTTTTATAAGATGTGTAACAGTCCATGTTTCTGTTGTACATAAGTACCACATTTAGCTTTTCCTTTCATCCATCAGGGACGTTTGGGTTGCCTCCACCTCTTGGTGATTGTGAATAATACTTCAGGAATGTGGGCATACAGACATCTCTGAGATTCTCCATCTGATTCTTTTGTGTAAATACCCAAAATTGGAATTCCTGGATCTTGTGATAATTCTATTTTTAATTTTTTGAGAAACTGCCATACTATTTTCCATAGCAGCTGCACCATTTGATGCTCCCGAGGATGCACAAATGTTCCAATGTCTTCACACTCTCACCAACAATTATTTCCTGTTTATTTTGAATATCCATTCTAATAGGTGTGAGGTGGTGTCTGGCTGCGGTTTTGATTGGCAGTTCTCCAGTGACTGGTGATGTTAAGCAGCTTTTTGTATGCTTGTTGGCCAGTATCACATACATTTTAAAATTAACCTTCTGTTTATTTCTTGTATGCTAGTTTTGTCTTCTCGAGTGGATTGTGAACTCCTTGAAAGTAACTGCCTCTAATGCTGAATCTCTTATATATTCTTTACATTTTCACAACTCTATGAGGTACTCAGTTAGTGATTGTGGATGCCAGGTAACAGTGAAATTATATTCCATAGATTTGAATAAGAGAATTTTGTAACTATCTATTTTGAGTGTTAGACAATTTTGGAAACCTTTCTATTTACTTTATATTTAATTTGCAAACCCCCAACTTTTTCTTGATCTCCTTGGCCAACTTTGCATTTACCTCTAAAATCCTCACAGCACTGAATCTTCAAAGCTCTGTTAGGACCCCTATTTTTCTCCTATAATCTCTTGGTCTTTAAAATATTCTATCTACTAAAAATTTCCAGATGTAAGTTCCTAGACTTATTTCTTACATGACACTTCTTAGTACTTAGGCACCTAAAACTCAACAGAATTAAAAGTAGAATTTATGTCCCCTTCAACTCCAAACTTCCTCTTGACTGTCACAGCTTCATTTCTGACTACTGAAGGATTTTTACTTTATTTTTGACTCCTAATTCTTCTTTATTTTCTAAATAAAATAGCCAACTTTCTGCAACATTTCTTAATGCATTCTCTCTATTTCCACAATCAATATCTCAGCCCAGTCCTTCATAATCTCCATTACATGTGCCTTTAAGAGTCTATGATGCTTTCATCTCTTTCTGGTATAGCTTGGCTTCAGTTTGCTCCAAATACTGGGAAGGGATGGGTTTTATCATGTAATTTTCTTCAAGAACAACTTACAGAAGTTCTTTGATTTTCTTCTTGTGCCAATGTAGATATCTTCAAATGTTCTAAAAGATGACATAGGGACAAGATATGAGACAGTCTTCAAAGTTCTAAACACGATAACTTGGATAACATTGAAGAAATCAATGAGGCAATTTTTACTTGCTATGTGGAATATATATTTTTAATTATTACAGGTATTTATAAATGTAATTGTTTACAGAAAAATGATACTTTTCAAATGAAGGTGGTAATTGGTCTTGCAAAATAGGTACCTAATGAAGAGCTTACTCACTGGGTAGAAGTGGAGTTAGCCTCCAGATTTTCTTCAGATTATGATGGAGTTGTGTAAGGGCAGCACTTACCCTGAGCACTTAATCTCATGTATTTATAATGTCTTGGTTTGATCTTACTCAAGGACAGTCAATCTCTTCAGAATCCTGAGAACACTTAACTTCTGCAATTGCCTTCACCAGGCTGTCCTCATCCTGAATCAACCTCCATCTTTGACACTGTTTTCACAGTAAGACCTTTCCAAGGAGTTTTCATAGAATATGTGTGTGCTCAGTCCTAACTAACTCTTTCCAACTCCATGGACTGTAGCCCACCAGGCTCCTTTGTCCACGGAACTTTCCAGGCAAGAATACTGGCGTGAGTGGCCATTTCCTACTTCAGGGGACCTTCCTGACCCAGGGATCAACCCTTGAGTCTGATTCTTTGACAGGCAGATTCTTTACCACTGCACCACTTAGGAAGGCCTTTCATAGAATGACTTGAACTTGAGTGAACTTTTCACTCTCTTGAAATTCTTGAACACACTTCTGTACAACTTTATGTTACCAGTTAAAATTGCCTAGCTGTGTCACATGCTTCCGGTGTTCCTTCCTAGTTGTGTTTATTAAGGTCAGTAGCAGGAATCTCTGCTGATTTTGTGTCTGCTGTATTTTCTGTCCCAATGAGATATATAGTGACTCAGGTGTGTATATTTATTGGATAGATTGTGAAATGTAGCAAAAGGCATATTGGAACATTAGTTCTTGATGATTTATTCATTTCAGTGGAATCACACATTTAAATATGTGAGAATTACTAATCTATGAATTATTTTAATTGTCAGAGGAAAATAACGAGTATTAAATATGTAACTTAAAATTTCATAACTTAGTGAGCACTGTCTATTCTGTCTATTTGATAGGGACTGTATAGATATACTTGAATTAATGTAGTATTACATGATAAGAATAATGCTAGCTCATAAGTAATCAACTGTGAGGGCACAAAGAAAGTTCCAAGTCATTCTGCCTGTAGGCTCACTCAGGGGGTAAAAGAGAAGTTATGTTAAACTCTAAAGATGTTGATTTAGATGGAGAAGGGAAGCAATTTCAGGGAAAAAAAGAGAGCAAAACCCATAGTTGATGTGAATGTGTTTGTGTGTATGTGCTGGATGAAAATAAGTGACTTAAAAAATAAATAGGCATTAGATTATAATGTATTTGGATTAGAATATTTAGGAAGTTTGTGGTATTAATTGTCAAAGTAGGAAGCAAAGAAAGATCTTTAAGGAAAATGCATGACACAGTCCTATAAATGCAGAATAATTTTGAGGAGTATGATGATTTTAATCATTTTTGTTTGGTACTTACCAAGGAATAACACATTCAGAGACCTATATGCAGACACACACAAACAAGCAGATTACAAACCATCCTATTTTGCAGAATTAGTGTCACCAAATTTCTTATGGTTTTCATTGATGCAAGAGAAATGAGAAAACTAACAAAAGCTACAGAAAATGTAACTTACATGTGAAGAAAACCTATTTTTGAAGAAATTTGTATTCTTTGTTTTTGGAATTGGGACAAACTCATTGGACACCATGGTTTGTGATGTAAGATCATCATTGGTATAAATGTCAGAAGTATCTTAGGACACAAAAGAAAACACTTTGATTTTCAACATTATATTTTAGTACTCAAAAGTCAAACATTTATTCTGAATCTTATGCTTTCTGAGAGCCCTTTGATTTTCATTAAAAATTTCATTAAAACAACATAAAAGCTGAATAATGTTTATCAATGAAAATTGTATCATTTTAATATTTATTACACAATATAATTCAATAGATTACAGTACTCATTAATAATCAGAAACAGAGGTCAAGGATTTTCCTTAGTAACGAAGAGCTAAGAGACCTCACTCTACTCTCTTTCCCCCTCAACAGCATCTTACTGCTCATGCTGCTTCTGCTGTTTTCCTCCTCAGATATGCTCTGAGTGGTATAGCCAAGATAATTTTCCTAAAAAATGAAATTGATCTGTTAATATCTTGCTTTCAATGAAAAAAAAAAAAAACCCACAAGGGGATAGTTGTGAGCTGAGGCACAAGCGAGGACTATAGCCCGGGAGACAGGATCTCAGCCATCTCTGAGACACTGCTCAGAGGTCAGTGTCTTACGTGAGTTTAGCACACACATTTTGGCAGAGCCTGGGTTCTAGTCACAAGCGGCAGACCGCACTGTTAATGATTTTGGTGCTTTTCTAGATATGAGGAGATGCAGGAATTAGGCTCATAAAACCCTCTCCTGAAAATATCCGTTTGCAAGTCTCTTGTACCAGTTTTTCTCAGAACATGGTATACCTCACTCCTGACCTCCACTCTGGACTCCTTTCAGGGATGTTGAGGGTCAACAGCTGCAGCAGCTCATGATTTAATCCTTGTCAAAGTGAAAGTATTAGTCGCTCAGTCATGTCTGACTCTTTGCTGTCCTAGCGACTGTAGCCCACCAGGCTCTGTACATGGAATCCTCCACACAAGAATACTGGCGTGGGTAGCCATTCCCTTCTCCAAGGGATCTTCCTGACCCAGGGATTGAACTTGGGTCTCCTGTGTTGCAAGTTCTTTGCTGTCTGAGTCACCAGGGAAGCCCCACACCTTGTCGAGGTGGATGGCAAATGCCAGTCTGTAGCTGGCCAAAGGCTCCTATACTGCCTATACTGACCCCACTGCCTGCTGTGCCCTCAGTGGGATTCCAGCCTTCCCAGAGGCCAGGGCAGCTTGTGGAGGGTTTCCACCTGGTCCTCTCCCTCCCCTCTTCCTTCACCTTCATCCCTCACTGAGCTTCAGCCACATGGGGCATTCAGTTTTCCCAAATTGATTCTCCCTATACACCTGCTCTGAGAGTCCCCTAAGTTCCTCCCTCTCCCTGACACTTATGTTACTTATCTCCCTTCCCACACTCGTATTTCACCCCAAATGCTGTGCACAGATCCTCTGAGCTCACCCACCCATCCTTGTTCAGCTCCACGCTGGGAACCCCCATCCCCATCCCACAGATCACAGGATTAGAGCTGGGAGTTTACATGCATGTCTGTTTGTGTATGTTTTTATGTAAACATGTCTATTTCCCCATAAGACTAAGAACTCCATGAGAGCAGGGACTGTCTCAGTCCTTTTCAACATGGTACCAGGGCATGCTCACCAAATATCTGTGCGAGGAGTTATTTTCTCAGAAGCCTTAGGAAATGTTCATCTGTTTTACCAGAAGACAACTCAGTCTGCATGCTGAGAAATAGGAAATTCATGGGAAAATAGACATGGTGTGATGTAAGATTTATTACAATTATAGGACAATTGTATTGAGAAACACCGTGGAAGGTTTTTTTTTTTTTTAACTTCTATTATATGAACCCATCACATTAAAACTTTCTTTTCCCAAATGCCTAACACTTCAAAGTCCAATGAAAATGGTCTTGAAAATCACTGAAAAGTCTTTTCTACTCTGCGATTCCCTCCAGAGCTTTGTTAAGTAGCCAAAGGTACACAGTTGTGCCAACTTCGATATTTCTCGAACACTCTGTTAATTAAGTGTTGAGGTTAGTATGCAAATGGATATTTTTAGAGATTAACCCAAGAAGCTTTGTTACCAGTGAGGGATAAAAGTTTAAGCATTTGAAAACTCATGCTTTTAGGACCTGCTATTACTCTGTTTTTCAATAGCAAAAATTATTTTCTGGGGGATGAGTTGCAAATGCCAATGGAAGGACTTTCCAATCACAGTACAATAAATGGAAACAAAATTTAGAAAAGTAGGCAGCCGGCACTCCACTCAGGAGAGAGAAGAGACGAAGAGGCAGAGGTGGCATTTGTATTTTCTCCCAGCTGTGCGGGTGAATTTGTTCTGTTCATCACATCCTGTATTCTGTAGTGTGTGTGTGGTCTGTCCTTCTAGGTCAGATCACACTTATCTTACTCTGCCCAGCCTAAACCATCAAGGCATCATTCACACACCCAAAGAAAGCACTGTTCTATTTTAAATGGGATGAAATAATTCATGCGCGTTTATTTTATGTTTCCTTCAGATGCTCTGACACCGCTGAGGTATTTAGAGGACTTTCCTTCTCTTTGTTCTCTATCATGCTGACAGAACAAGAAATTTGGTGCAGTACGTTGCTAACCATCATTTTTGTCATCATCCTGTGCTTTGTAAATCTCTTTTTATCCAACACATCAGTTCATAGCTTTCTTCAGTATTACTCATCACAGAAAAAAAATAAAATTTTTTATGAACATTTCGACCTGTAAAAGCACCCTGTAAGAAAGTATTCACTGCATCAAATAGAATATGTATCCTTTTTGCTCTTTTACAAAAATAAAGAGTAGAAAGTCATGTTGATTCATGAGTACATCTAATACAGAAACCAAACTAAGCCATCTGGTTTAGTTCTAATTTTTTTTAAGTGTTTTACACACACACACACACACACACACACATACACACACACTCACATATGTTAGTAAAGGGCTTCCCAGGTGGCCCTAGTGGTAAAGAACCTGCCTGCCAATGCAGGAGATGTAAAAGATGCATGTTCAATCCCTGGGTGTGGAAGATTCCCTGGAGGAGGGCATGGCAACCCATTCCAGTATTCTTACCTGGAGAAGGTCATGGACAGAGAAGCCTGGAGGGCTACAGTCCATACAATCGCAAGGAGTCAGATATGACTGAAGCAACTTAACACGTGTTAGTAAAACTATAAAAGGGGAAGAATAATTTGTACACCAAAAGCAGTAAAAATTCATATTGATTTTGTATTTACTTGGTAGAAATGTTCTTTTGAGAAAGAAAAATTTTTTTTTTATGTTACTGTGCTTTTAGGGGCCATACATACAGATGATTGGAACATTGGTTTTATCTAGTTCTGTTAACAATGCTGTTAAAGAATTACAATAGAAATTTTAATAGATGATGTTTAATAATGTCAATAACCTGCTCTTGGATTAAAATCCATCCACTAGGCCTATGAGTAATTTATAGTGTTGAGATATATATATATATATATATATATATATATATATATATATATATTAAGTGAGGTGTTCCACAGTTAGTTCTACTTAAGCTGTTTAAAATATTCCACCTCCAAACACTTGTTTGGAAAGGCACAGTCTATAAAGCAGAAGTAGAGCTGGAAAGGGGGAGCATGGCTTAAAAGTCTTGTAATGATCATGAATTCTGGATAAAATTCCTCCTCCTTTATTTTTTTCTATTTATAACCATTTCATCATATCTTCCATTTTTAAAGATTATATTTCTGCCCACTCTAAAAACCTCAAACAGGCTGATTTATTACCTCAATTTCCCCCTGGCCCTTGTTCATTTATTCACAATGCCGGGCACACACTTGAAAACTAAAATTCTAAGGATAAAACGATGTGTTCTCTGAAGATACACTATCTATGGACATATGTTACCTGATCTTTATCATATGGAAATGCAGGGGGTTCCTGCCGCCTAACCCACCATGATTTTTTAGGATCTGGATGTAGCAAGGAAGATTATGTAGACCAGGACAGAAACCATTTTGATAATAGTAATTACCTGTACTGCCTGCCTGTGATTATTTCAATTTCCCTCTGCTGTGTCTTTGATTAAGTCTTCATTCCCTAATGCATTGCACTTTGAGTTCCTATTATTCTTGGCTGTTTTGCTGATTCTTCTGTGAAACTGCTGAAAAGATAGAGTAAGTACTAGCTGTTCTAAGAGACACTGTGACATCCGTGAACATCCTTCTGAAATCAGAAGGTGGGACATGAGTCAGGAGCACCGCTCCCCATGAATGAGAGTTGACTCTGCACTTGGTACAAAGTGAACCAAGTCCTCACTCAGCATGCCATTCCAATTCTGTAGCCCTCTTTATTCCAAATCAAAAAGAACATCTTGGATTTTTTTTCCCATCAAATTACCCTCAGTTCACTTCTCAACCTTACTTTACCAAGGTAGGAAAACATGTAGGACTTTCTTCTGAAATTTTAATGGTGATACGAACCAGAGTTAGAATCTACATATTTGAATATCAAGGTTAGAATAGCTTACAGACTTAGTGCTTAAAGTATTGAAACTAAGAAAAAATTATAATTATGTATTGTAGTATCCATTCATTCCTTCAGACATTCGTCCATCAAACACATATTTGGCTGCCTAATATAAAACAGATGCTGCCTGACATCACAGACTCAGTGTCATAGTTCATATTTCTAATAGATTACCATCTCTTTTCAACTATGAATTGAACCAGCAATTGCAGCACAGAGTGATAGGGCTTTAGAGTTGCATGAACAGGGGTAGAGTACAGACAGGAGCATCTCTAACTGCAGGATACAGGGAAGTTCCTAGTGAAACCTCTGCCTCCACTCAGCCTTGGAAAAACACTTATGACTTGCTGACACTTAAACAAAGAAGGGGAGTGTGGGACAAGAATCTTTCTAGGTCCTCGAAACACATATTGGAAGGCAGAAGAGTGAGGGAGCAGGGCGTATGGAGGGAGGGGGGAGTTCAGATCCTTTTTATGTGACTGCAGCCTGGACAGAAAGGCATGTCCTGACATGAGGCATGAACACTCTGCCTCGACACATGTATACTGATAGCCTTACATTCTAGATGGATAGATGGAGATGGATATACAGTCAGATTATAGATTATGAAGGTATGGTCATAGATGATAAAGGTGATAGAGAGGTACTAGGTAGGTAGAAGATAATAGATGATAGACGGATAGTAAGCTTGCAGAGAGATGATAGATATATGGATAGACAGATGATAGGTAGGTGGAAAGCTCGATGGTAGATAGACAGATGATGGTTGGATGGATGATATTGATAGATAGACAGACGTATAGATGTATTTGGAAAGAGGGGTTTTGTGCCCTGTCTTGGTCCACAACTAGTTACTAGTAGTGGTTCAGATCAGTTCTCCACCAACTCACTCTTGCATCTCTTTCTAGTTTACCTGACTCTGGGGAGTTTCTGTGAACACAGGAGGTGCTGGGGGTAGTGTTTCAAAACCACATAAAAACATAGACCATCTTCATAGGTTATTTACTTTATTTGATGATGCCATAAAACTACATTTCACGTTAAGACAAATAATTGTAAATTGAAAACATCGGGTTGCAGAGTAACACTGTCATTGATGTGGGTGGATGTGTATTGGAAGAGTACCCCACAGGGGCACATTTGTTCTTCTCTAGTTTGTGGGTATTGGATGAAAATGCTGGCCAAGTATTGAGTAGGAGCCTAAGGCAGCCTCCTTCCTTTCTTACTCCTGAGGCTTCTGGGTAACTTGCCTTAGACTCCTTCCCAAACATCTTTGCTGAGTTCCCAGCGTGTCTCTCCCAAACCTTCCTAGAGCCTGGTTCCTCTCTCCACTCACAGCAGCACGTACCTGTCCTTTCATCTACTCCTGCATTTATCCTAAAAATAGGGCAAACCAAATAAAAATAAATAACCGTGGAGCTGAGAGTTGCTGTGGGGAAGCAAGGCAGAACTTGAAACACTTCTGGCCCTGATGAAGTTGAAAAACACAACAAGTGAAGCCTCTAAACTAATGCTGCTCTGTTCCAATCACTTATTTTTTTAAACTTAAAAAAATAAATGTATATATTAAAGTGTACAACATGGCGATTTTGTATATACATGCCTATGTGAAATGACTACACCAAGCTGATTATCATCATTTCCTCACAGAGTACTTGTCGTGTGTAAGGAGATACCTGAAATCTACTGTCTTAGCATATTTCCAGTATTTGGTACATTACTGTTACTATCTGCAGTATAGTTGATTTACAATGTTGTTAGTTGCAGGTATAGAGCAAATTGATTTGGTTATGCACATATATATGTATATCTGTATTCTTTTCCTTACAGTTTACCACAAGTTATTGAATACAGTTCTCTGTACTATGTGGTAATTCTCTCTTGTGCATCTATTTTACATATGGTAGTGTGCCTCCGTTAATCTCATACTTCCAATTCATCGCCACTACCCACCCTTCCCCCTTGGTAACCACAAATTTGTTTTCTTTGTTTGTGAGTCTGTTATGAAAGTAAGTTCATTTGTTCTATTTTTTATATTCTGCATATAAGTAATATCATGTAATATTTGTTTTCTGATTTACTTCACTTAGTATGATAATCTATAGGTCCACTCATGTTGCTGCATTACATTATTTCATTCATTTTCATGGCGGAGTAATATTCCATAGTGGGTATTTACTGTATCTTCTTTATTCATTGGTTTATGGACATTTAGGTTGTGGTAAACAGTGCCATGATGAACATAGGGATGCATCTATCTTTTCAAAATAGAACTTTTGCATTTTCTGGATATATGCCCAGCAGTGTGATTGCTGAATCATATGGTAACCCTATTGTGAGTTTTTTGAAGAACATCCACACTCTTCTAATAGTGGCTGCACCACTTTACATTCCTATAAATGGTGTAGGAGGGTTCCCTTCTCTGCACACCTTCTCCAGCATTTATTGTTTGTGGGCTTTTTGGTGATGGCCATTCTGATTGATGTGACGTGATATCTCATGGTAGTTTTGATTTGCATTTCTCTAGTAATGAGCAATGTTGAGCATCTTTTAATGTGCCCCTTGGCCATCAGTATGCCTTCTATGGAGTAAAGCCTATTTAGGTCTTCTACCTATATATTGATTGGCTTGTTACTGTTGTTGTTTGTTGTTCAGTTCAGTTCAGTTCAGTCGCTCAGGTGTGTCTGACTCTGTGATCCCATGAATCGCAGCACACCAGGCCACCCTGTCCATCACCAACTCCTGGAGTCTACCCAAACCCATGTCCATCGAGTTGGTGATGCCATCCAGCCGTCTCATCCACTGTCATCCCCTTCTCCTCCTGCCCCCAATCCCTCCCAGCATTATGGTCTTTTCCAATATGTCAGCTCTTTGCATCAGGTGGCCAAAGTATTGGAGCTTCAGCTTCAACATCAGTCCTCCCAATGAACACCCAGGACTGATCTCCTTTAGGATGAACTAGTTGGATCTTCTTTAGTTCAAGGGACTCTCAAAAGTCTTCTCCAACAGCACAGTTCACAAGCATCAATTCTTCGGCACTCAGATTTCTTTATAGTCCAATTCTCACATCCATACATGACCACTGGAAAAACCATAGCCTTGACTAGACAGACCTTTGTTGGTAAAGTAACGTCTCTGCTTTCCATTATGCTCGCAAGGTTGGTCATAACTTTCCTTCCGAGGAGTAAGCATCTTTTAATTTTGTGGCTAAAATCACCATTTTCAGTGATTTTGGAGCCCAAAAAAATCAAGTCTGCCACTGTTCCCACTGTTTCCCCATCTTTTTCCCATGAAATGATAGGACCAGGGGCCATGATCTTGGTTTTCTGAATGTTGAGCTCTAAGCCAACTTCTTCACTCTCCTCTTTCACTTTCATCAAGAGGCTTTTTAGTTCCTCTTCACTTTCTGCCATAAGGGTGGTGTCATCTGCATATGTTATTGATATTTCTCCCTGCAATCTTGATTCCAGCTTGTGCTACTTCCACCCAGCGTTTCTCATGATGTACTCTGCATACAAGTTAAATAAGCAGAGTGACAATATACAGCCTTGACGTACTCCTTTTTCTATTTGGAATCAGTCTGTTGTTCCATGTCCAGTTCTAACTGGTGCTTCCTGACCTACGTACAGGTTTCTCAAGAGACAGGTCAGATGGTCTGATACTCCCATCTCTTTCAGAATTTTCCACAGTTTATTGTGATCCACACAGTCAAAAGCTTTGACATAGTCAATAAAGCAGAAATAGTTGTTTTACTGGAACTCTCTTGCTTTTTCAATGATCCAGCAGATGTTGGCAATTTGATCTCTGGCTCCTCTGCCTTTTCTAAAACCAGTTTGAACATCTGGAAGTTCACGGTTCATGTACTGCTGAAGCCTGGCTTGGAGAATTTTGAGCATTACTTTGCTAGCATGTGAGATGAGTGCAACTGTGCCGTAGTTCGAGCATTCTTTGGCATTGCCTTTCTTTGGGATTGGAATGAAAACGGACCTTTTCCAGTCCTGTGGCCACTGCTGAGTTTTCCAAATTTGTGAGTATATTGAGTGCAGCACTTCACAGCATCATCTTTTAGGATTTGAAATAGCTTAACTGGAATTCCATCACCTCTGCTAGCTTTGTTCGTAGTGATGCTTTCTAAGGCCCACTTGACTTCACATTCCAGGATATCTGGCTCTGGGTGAGTGATCACACCATCGTGATTATCTGGGTCATGAAGATCTTTTTTGTACAGTTCTTCTGTGTATTCTTGCCACCTCTTCTTAATATCTTCTGCTTCTGTTAGCTCCATACCATTTCTGTCCTTTATTGAGCCCATCTTTGCATGAAATGTTCCCCTGGTAGCTCTGCTTTTCTTGAAGAGATCTCTAGTCTTTCCCATTCTACTGTTTTCCTCTATTTCTTTGCATTGATCGCTGAGGAAGGCTTTCTTATTTCTCCTTGCTATTCTTTGGAACTCTGAATTCAAATGGGAATATCTTTCTTTTTCTCCTTTGCTTTTCACTTCTCTTCTTTTCACAGCTATTTGTAAGGCCTCCTCAGACAGCCATTTTGCTTTTTTGCATTTCTTTTCTATGGGGATGGTCTTGATCCCTGTCTCCTGTACAATGTCACAAACCTCCATCCATAGTTCATCAGGCACTCTGTCTATCAGATCTAGTCCCTTAAATATATTTCTCACTTCTACTGTACAATCATAAAGTATTTGATTTAGGTCATACTGAATGGTCTAGGGGTTTTCCTACTTTATTCAATTTAAGTCAGAATTTGGCAATAAGGAGTTCTTGATCTAAGCCACAGTCAGCTCCCAGTCTTGCCTTTGCTGGCTGTATAGAGCTTCTCCATCTTTGGCTGCAAAAAATATAATCAATCTCATTTCGGTGTGGACCATCTGGTGATGTCCATGTGTAGAGTCTTCTCTTGTGTTGTTGGAATAGGGTGTTTGCTATGACCAGTGCATTCTCTTGGCAAAACTCTATTAGCCTTTGCCCTGATTCATTCTGTACTCCACGGCCAAATTTGCCTGTTACTCCAGGTGTTTCCTGATTTCCTACTTTTGCATTCCAGTCCCCTATAATGAAAAGGACATCTTTTTGGGGTGTTAGTTCTAAAAGGTCTTGTAGGTCTTCATAGAACTGTTCAGCTTCTTCAGCATTACTGGTTGGGGCATAGGCTTGAATTACCATGATATTGAATGGTTTGCCTTGGCAATGAACAGAGACCATTCTGTCATTTTTGAGATTGCACCCAAGTACTGCATTTCAGACTCTTTTGTTGACCATGATGGCTACTCCATTTCTTCTGAGGGATTCTTGCCCACAGTAGTAGATACAATGGTCATCTGAGTTAAATTCACCCATTCCAGTCCATCTTAGTTCACTGATTCCTAGAATGTTGACGTTCACTCTTGCCATCTCCTGTTTGACCACTTCCAATTTGCCTTGATTCATGGGCCTAACATTCCAGGTTCCTATGCAGTATTGCTCTTTACAGCATCAAACCTTGCTTCTATCACCAGTCACATCCACAACTGGGTGGTTGCTTTGGCTCCATCCCTTGTTAGTACAGTATTATTAACTATGATCTCATGCTGTACATTCAATTTCTAGCTGCAGTTATCCTATACAACTGTATCTGTTTTGCACATTTGTATCAAATAATTTTTATTTGACCTAAATGTGTGAGTTCTCAAGGCAATCAACCATGTGTATTCACCGGAAGGACTGATGCTGAGCCTGAAGCTGTAATACTTTGGCCACCTGATGCAAAGAACTGATTCATTAGAAGAGACCCTGATGCTGGGAAAGATTGAGGGCAGAGGGGAAGGGGATGACAGAGGATGACATGGTTGGATGGCATCACCGACTCAATGGACATGAGTTGCTCTGAAATGGTGAGGGAAAAGGAAGCCTGGTGTGCTGCAGTTCATGGTGTCACAGAGTCAAGCATGACTGAGCAACTGAACAACAAATATGTGGACCTCACTTCCAGGTCACTTTAGAAGACAGAGAGGAGGGTACATCTGTGATTGTTTGTAGGTTTAGATGTCTTTCCATCACTGGCCATCATCCATCACCACCTCTCCATCCATCACTGTCCACTCGTCCACCGTGCATTTGTTTCACACATAGTCCGGGAGGATCTCATAGATGCAGGGCTGAGGCTAATTGTAGGGGAAATGTTCCATTGCTGCCAAAGCTCCTGTATTACTTCTGTCAAAGTGCAGTTTTTGAAAAGTACTCTTTCTTTCCATCTTGAAGTCACAGAGCAACTGCTGGCATTTACTTACCTTCTGCGCTAGCAGTTCTCTCCTTGTTGGATTTGAAATTAATTTTCTTTATCTTGACACAAAGACCCAAAATATGACTTTCTTCCCATAGGAACAGACGGTGAGGAGGCAGCAGAACTTACAATTTACCAAAAGGGGGATACTATATTTAAACAGCATATTAATACACGATCGTACAGCTGGACAGATTCTGTTCCTCTGAGAGTGTTGCGTTTGCTTTTCTAAAATTCACTAGTGCTGTCGTAACATGCTTGGTAGGAAAACATGGATGATAAGGAAGGAAGGAAGGAACAAAGGAAGAAAGGAGGGAAAGAAAGCAGGAAGGATAGAAAGAGGGAAGGAAAGAAAGTAAGCAAAATTGATAGAGATAGAGAAGAAATCCAGGCAAGGAATACAGTGATTAAATACATCATGCTGCTAAAGAGAGCGCTATATGTTACCTGATGCTTTAGAGTGAAAAAAAAAAAAAAAAAAAACAACAACTCATGAGCAATTAAATATATTTGCAATCTTTTAAAAAATACTGTCTTTAATTTGGGCTAGATACATATAATGTATCTATAATAATGTTCTTCAATATCACGCAGCAGTTTTGAGCCATAGCAAAATTCATATTCCTGTGCTTTGAGGGGCTGGAAATGACCTGTAATTGAAAATTTGAGCTAGTGAGCATGGAAGCAGGATTAAGAGACCCTGTTATGTGCATAGAATTTTATGTTTAATAAATTTAAATGTGTTGTGTTAAGGGCTGCCCTTAAAACAGCTTTTTTTCTGGGTTAGTCCATCATGTGCTCTTGGTTTTTCCTGTCTCAGAATCAGTCCTAACCACTGACTTCTTCCAAAAATGTACAGAGACATGTTCATTTGCAAAAGTAGTGGTTCTGTTTGCTCACCTGCTGGAATATCAGGTTTCCAAGACAAGACCATGGTTGACAAACTTCAAAACTGAAGGGGAAACCAACCAATGGACAGGGAGTAGGCTATTCTTTTATCTATTAAATCTGCCCAAATGATTTTATGGAAGACATACATTGAGGTAAAATAATAAAATGAATTATACTAAGCCATTGGAAAATAAAGACTTTTATTTTCAATTAGCTTTGAGCTAAATATTTTCATTTATATTTCAATTGAAATAGGCTTAATAAGGTAGTAGATTATTTCTGTTTAGGACAAACTGCCAGAGAGACTTTGTAAGTCTTGAAATCTTCAGCTCAGCTCCCAGAAGGAACAGATTCAGCATATGGATATTCTAGTCTCTGAAATCAGACATTGGATATTTTATTTTTTCCTTCTAGAAACATGTGAAGTGTGTGGTTACTTGATACCAAATGTTACTTTTTAAAACAATTTAAGAAAAAGTCACTTTTCTAACAGGAGGCAAGTTATATTTAAAGGTTTCCCAAAATTGAAATGAAGGGAACAAATTCAAAGTTTACAATTTTAATTATAGCAGAGCCTCTCTCTATAGATTTAATGAATCTATCAAGATGGCAAGGGAGATGTGATTGAAAGTTGAAAAATTCTAAGTGAAAATTACTTGAGTAAATGTAATCATGCTTTTGTTTATATACCAAATGTTGGCAATATACATTAATAGCTATATTAAATAATTTCTCAAATGTGCAGTAATTTAAAATTCCTCTGTATTTGAATAACTAAAGCACATTGGGGTAAGGATTTGCTTTTTAAGTTTTCCAGGGTCCAAAGAAAATTTGTAGAACACATATTTTTTTATAATGATCAAGAGACCTCGGACTTCTGAAATATTATGCCCTAAAAATGTGCTACATTTTAAAACATTTAACAAGCTAAGATATCTACAGATGGTTTTTCTGAGTCTCATCAGGCCTTTGCAGGATAGTCATACTCTATAAATTGTTTATATGGTTAGAGTGCGTTGGGGACAACTCAAAAAATGAGCTTTTGGCTACTTTTCCTTTACATCATCTTAATATATATATAAGATTACATTATATATATATTTTCTTTCTTGAGAGGCGGTGGATCATAGACCTGTTTCTTTGTGGTTTCATGAGAAAGATAGTTTATTGTGTGTCTGCATGGGAGGCAGCAGTCAGCTGTGGTCTGGGTGTTTCTCTTGGGCAGCTCCCTCCACGTGAAGGCTCAGGTCTGCACACCTTTATGAGATCACCTTCTGTGATGCTAGTGTAAAAGAGAAACAGGCTGGGAGCCAGGCAGGGGCAACAGAATGCACCTAGACAGCAATGAATCCTGGCAGTGTCACCCACGCTTTATTGGCTGATTGGGACATGTGGCCGATCAGCCTCAGTGGGACTGGCTGGTTTGCTGCTCCTATATCCCAGAGGGAGAAAGGAATCATTTATCTGTGACTAGCAGTAACAGTCACCACAGAAATGTTCAAAACTGAAGGGGAAACCAACAAATGGTGGGGAGTAGGCTATTCTTTTATCTGTTAAATCTGCCCAAATGATTTTATGGAAGACATACATTGAGGAAAGATAATAAAATGAATTATACTAAGCCAATGGAAAATAAAGACTTTGTATAGTTGCCTCAATCTGAAAGTGGATTCCTATGGGCCAGTTCAGTCAATGAAATGTAATGGCAGAATTCCTTTTTCTCAAGCCTCCTATTGATAATCCACTTTTCACCAAATGTGTTTTTATTGTTGACTCAAAGTTCAATAAACATGTATAAATTTGGGACTCTGCAGGATGCTGAGCCCTACGCTAGCTGGGGGTGGTGTGTGAAAGGATAAGACACAGAATCTAGGAAACTGGGAAAACTTTATTAAGCCATTTAAGGTGCAGCCTGGATATATGATGGTAGCACATCAAAGAAATAGGAATTTTGCAGTTGGAATCTCTCTCTACATACATATATATATACATATATATATACATACACACACACACACGCACATATGCCACACTTTCTAGATCCTGTAACCATCCTGTCTCCAAAACTAGCAATTAGCTACTATTATCCGCAATATAAGTGACCTAAAAATCGGTACCTGGGGTAGGAAATATTAATGTTGCTTGATTTGGCAGGAAATAGTCTTTGGAGAGCCAGGTGATAAATGTCATTTTCTTCTTCTTCTTGCCAGTCACAGTAGGGGATGTTAAACTAGAAAGAAAATGTGCCAGGGTACAGAGCTAGCTTGCCCAGCTGTACACTCGGCTCTGTCTTTAACAGTCTTCAGCACAGCTGTGCTGAGTAAACTAATAAATTAACAGCATGCCAAATTTCTCTTTAAGAGTTTATTTCTCAAAGTTGTATGTGTGCATGGAATATGCATATATGTATACACACACACACATACATGCAGATATATAAAATCAAGATTATGGCTCAGATGGTAAAGAATCCACCAACTAGAGGGAGACTTGGTCTCGATCCCTTGGGTTGGGAAGTAACCTTGGAGAAGGGAACGGCTACCTACTTCAGTATTCTGACCTGCATAACTCTGTGGACTCTATATAGTCAGTGGGGTGGCCAAGAGTAGGATACAACTGAGCGACTTTTACTTTCACTATTGTAGTTCCGTTATGAGATTATAGTGGTCAGAATTGGTATTCTTATTATATATGATAATTTTGCATGAAATCACTCGTTTCAGTATTTTGTATGATTAATTAGCACAACACATCTAAGGTGTGAAAGGGCACCAATCACACATTGGAACTGGGGCACATCCTGTCCATCTCTATGTTCTTTATGGCCTGAAAGAGAACCTGAAGCCCTTACATGCAGTGAACTCTCCATATCCGCAGGTTTCTGAATCCATAGGTTCTGTATCCGCAGGCCCCATATTCCCAGGGAATTGGTTGCAGTCATGGTTATGGAGGGCCAACTGTAAGCTGCACAAAAGGTCACAAAAAGACGGAATCCCAGATAAGACTCAAGACATGGTCTTCTCTTGGTTAGCCTGGTGGCTTACCTGCTGCCATGTTCCCGGGTCCATTTCTTCATTCTACTCGGTTCTTAACATTAATGAAACATCCTTAACAGTGAGAAATATTAATTTCTTAACAGTGACCTGCAGTTTTAGTTAGGAGCTGTAGGCACTCTTGAAGTAACACCTTCATGTCAGTAGCTGGAGAATTTGCTGATGCTCTGATGCTGAAGGCCTTTGTTTAACTTTCAAGCCGCCAAGGGCAGACTTCTTGGCAGTAGGGAGTGAGGGGGCTGTGGGGGTGGCTGGCGTCTCCGAGGCTCTGTCCTCTGACTTCTTAGGAACCCTCACTTGCAGCGTAACATGATCACACTTGTGAAGTATCATCTGCAGAGGAAAAGCTGGAGCAAGCTGAAGATCTCTGGGAGAGAAGGGATGTGTTGGTTAAGTGAAGGAGATGAAAGATGCGGCAAAGGATTAAGTCATTTGCAGACCCATGGCCTGAACACACACCGAAAGGAGGTTTTCTCTCATCTACACACAGGTCACCATGACCCAGTGCTTCTGATATAACAGAACATGGTTTTCCTGTAGTATCTGAATGATCTTATTTCACAGTCCTATATGGTTTAGAAATATCTTTGTGAATAAAACTCTTTGATTAAAAATACTTATTTCTTGTAGATCTCTTCTCTGAAGAAGTCCTTCAGTCACTGCTTTAGTTTGCTAGGGTTATGATAACAAAATGCCGTGGACGGAATGGCTTATGCAGCAGAAATGTATTCCTCACAGTCCTGGAGGCTGTAAGTGCAGATCAAGGTGCCTTCAGGGTTGATTTCTCCCGAGGCCCGTCTTCCCAGCTTGCAGATGGCCGCCTCCTTTCTGCGTCCTCACAAGGCCGTCCCTCTCTCTGTATTCCTGGCCCTTTGATGTCTCCTCTGCTGATAAGGACACCGGCCCCATTGGAGGAGGGCCAACCCCAATGACCTCATATACACTTAACCACCTCTGCAAAGTCTTTGTGTCCAAATACTTTCACGTTCTGAAATGCTGGAGGTTGAAGCTTCAACAAATGGATTTTGAGGGAACACGCGTCACTCCAGCCAAACCCTTTGGAAGTGATGGACACTTGCCAAGCCCTTAAACTATGTTGTATGCCACATCCTTTAAAGTGCTTTTATGGATAGCCTTATGAATGATCACACACTTGTGAAATAGGTATTGTCTCGCCGCAGACCAGAAGTTCAGAAAAACTAATAAGTTGCTTGAGGTCACACATTCATTTAAAAAGTATTTCTCTTTTATTGAAATAGATTTAACATATAACCTTCCATACGTAGGAGACACACAGTGTGTTGATTTGGGGTTCTTACAGACTGATATGGCCATCCCTGCCCCCATGTTAGCTCACACCTCAGTCAAGTCACATAATTATCATTTCTTTTTTGTGGTAAGAACATTTAGGATCTACTCTCTGCAGCTTCCAGGTAATGATGCTTGCTACTGTTACAACTGTAGTGCCATTTTAACAGCTAATATGCTTGACTATAATCAGGATACCATGCATTAGATCTGAGAACTTTCCATCTTCTGACTGCAGGTTTTATACCCGTCAACTGACCTCTCCCCACCCCTCCTCAGCCTCTGCTAATCACCATTCTGCTCTCAGTTCCTACAGGTCTGGCTTTTCAGATGACATATACCAGCTCCGTCATACAGTATATGTCTTTCTCTGACATCTCACATCACGTGATGCCCTCAAGTATCTCTGTGCCCCTACTGTGGATGAGGAGTGAGTCTAGCAATGGCAGATATGTCACTGACAAAGCGTGTCAGGCATCTACGCTAGTGGTGTCGGAGTAAATAACTAACTGGGTAAATCCACATCAGATGATGAGAAATACTCTAAAGAAAAAATAAAGAAGCTGTGTGTTGCTGTGGGGGGTGGTCACATTTGTCGAGGGGAGGCCTGCAGGAAAGCAGGGGAGTGAACTCAGATGATGAGCCTCTTGCTGAAGATGGGTCCAGGCAGCGCCCAGGCACTGGGGGCCCTGGGCTGGGGCATGCTCAGCATGCTTGGGGAAGTACAGAGAAGTCAGGGTGATGAAGCAGAGCCAGCTGAGGAGAGTAGCTTAGAGACAAACAATGGCCTGAACTGGGGAACCTCAGAGGTCAGGGGAGGGGCTCTCATGTTTGCTCACAGAGAGCAGGAAGTGACTGGGCAGCTTTGAGCAGACTTCTCTTTGAAAGGATCACTCCAGATGGGTGATCTTGAGTGGAGAAAACTTAAAATACTCCTTTCAGTCCAGTGGAGAGACGGGTGGATTGGACAGGGGTAGGTGAATCTTGGTCAGATTTTGAGTGGTCAACTTTTGACCATATATTGAAAGACATACTAATGAGCCTCAGAAAGAGAGGAATTGAGTTTAAATCCAGGGTTTTGAGTCTAAGCAAATGGACAAGTGCGTTTGTATACACCTGTTAATTTTATCTTCCAAGTGTGTCACATCTGACAGTGTCTTGCCATTGTATTCCCACGACCTTGGCTCATAATCTCATCACCACGTACCTGAAAAATGATATAAGTGAAGGCACTTCTGCCTATTGCCCTTCCTGCCCAGTTCAGCTCAATCAGGGTTTTGTCTAGAGCCCAGCTCCACCGTGCTGGTCATTACATCCGCCCAGTCCTGTTGCCCTCTGAGGGCTCCGCCGTGCTGGTCATTACATCCGCCCAGTCCTGTTGCCCTCTGAGGAAGGGGCTGCAGCCACGAACATACCGGGTAGAGCAAGCCCCGGACCAGAGCCCCGACTCTGGAGCCCGCTGTGCAACTTCCACATTACACGTCCTGCCAGTTCCTGGGCCTGTCTTCAGAGATTTAAGTAAAGACTACATTAAATAAGAGTGCTGGGAAAATAGGAGTTGGTTCTTTGTTGTTGTTTAGCCGATAAGTCCCGTTTGACTTTGCAATCCCATGAACTGCAGTATGCTAAGGTTCCCTGTCCTTCACTCTCTCCCAGAGTTTGCTCAAACTCATGTCCGTTGAGTCGGTCGTGCCATCCACCATCTCATCCTCTGTCACCTCCTTCTCCTCCTGCTCTCAATCCTTCCCAGCATCAGGGTCTTTTCCAGTGAGTCAGCTCTTCACATCAGGTGGCCAAAGTATTGGAGTTTCAGCTTCAGCGTCAGTCCTTCCAATGAATATTCAGAGCTGATTTCCTTTAGGATGGACTGGTTGGATCTCCTTGCAGTCCAAGAGACTGTCAGGATATCGTCTAAATAAACATTCTTGTTCCAACCCAAGGTGGACCTGCCTTAGACTGAACTGCACCCTTTGCGGATTCCTGCTCTGGTGGGGTCTACTGCAGTATTTCATACCCAGGAAATATTTCAGCATCTCTATCTTACTGCCTCTTGTATCACTCAGCCCTTTCAGCAAAAGGCATGATGAAGAATGTCTTTTAGACACTCAGTATCTATTGCCCTGTAGCTTCTAAGGAAGAAAATAGCATGCCACAGCTGAATGCTTCTTTTTTATTCTTAAACTCGAGTTCAAGCAAACAAAAGTTTGCTTAAACTTGAGTTCCCCTAAACAAAAATATCTTTGTTCATGATACCAAAAAACTGGAAACCACTAAAGGACCCCTGAGAGTAGACTTTTAAAGTAAAGTTGAAAACATATATAAAGAGGAATAAAATGCAGCCATCCAAAACCATGGAGTGGTAGTAAGTGAACCAATGCAGACAGAAGATGTAAAAGCATTAGTCAATAAAATGTAAGTTGCAGTATAGATTGTAAAGTCCTGTCAAGCCTGTTTGTATTAACTAGGACAAGAGAAAAAGCAGAGACAGAAAAATGTATGTCACCATTGTTTTTCAAGATTAAGGGGTTATGCACTTTAAAAAAATTATTGGAGTGTCATTAATTTACCATGTTGTGTTAGCTTCAGGTGTACAACAAAGTGAATCAGCTATACATATACAGATATCTACTCTCTTTTAGATTCCTTTCCCATATAGGCTATTACAGGGTATTGAATAGAGTTCCCTGTGTGTACTTGTTTTTAATTCTATATTTTCTTCACTTTGTTATGTTTGATTTTCTCTCTGAGCCTATAAACTTCTGTTAAACAGAATGGCTAATTAAAAACACCAAGATAACACGTTCCTATATTTGCATGAAAATATGACACCCAGTTTTGGGTTGCCAGTGCTCTAAGAAGGTGCGGTCGCTGGTGTTCAGTTTGAGAGAATTACACAGTCAAAAATGCAGCTCTCAGGAACAGAGGAGATGCTGAGAAGGTAAGGGCTCATGGCCGAGTCAGGGGAAAGGCTATTACACAAAATGATGGGTGTTTTATTACTTCCTTTAGTCAAAACCATAAAAAAATTCATGTTTACATCTGATATATCCATTTATTCATTTTTTCCACAAGAAAAATAAATGTAATAGCAGCCTCCTTCCTTACCCTGCAATTTGAATATTTCCAAGTTGATAGGCTTGGCTGTCTTCTGGATTTACGATGCGGCAGGCTCATGAATATCAGCACGGACATAATAAAACATGACTTTTCAAAAACTCAAAACCAAGTACTTTTTAAAAGCATTTGTCTGTTTACCCACTTAGCTTGGTTTATGATTTACTTTTATACTCATTAAGAATTTATTTATATAATTTATAAATAAATTGCTGAGACTATAACAGGAAAACAAAATATAAACTTATGACTGATAATGTTTAAAATACATAGATTTTATACATATGCACCGCATTATATATATATATATATATTATATATGAAAATTTATAAAATGCATATACAAAAAAACTTGTATAAGGAGCAAAATTGGATACTGTTCACATTTGTGGTTATTTGTTATTTTATTTGCTATTAACCCTCTTATTGAAAATACCATAGAGCTGTTTCCTAGTACAAAAAGTAGAATGGGAAAAGTTGAAATTCTTAAGGGGAAGACTCGTGGTGCCTGAAATACTTGAGACGTTTTGGTGATGCTATTTTAATAAATGTATGTATCAGTATCTTTGCTACAGTCTTACCATGATCACATGGATACAAGATACAAATGCAGCTTAATCATCAGCCCTCAAAGTCAGACATTCATTTGTGTTTAGTGAGTTATCAGTTCTCTACTCAATGTAGAACATGTCTATAGATTCTTTGTGTACTTGCATTGTCAGAATCAGGAGGGATCACTGTCTCTCACTCCCCAACTTTGATTGGGATTTCAAGTGAGTGGAAATGTAGCCAAGGACAGTGAACCCTATTCAAATACTTTCTTGAAATAAGAAGATATTAGTTATACTATCCAGAGAAGGCAATGGCACCCCACTCCAGTCGTCTTGCCTGAAAAATCCTATGGATGGAGGAGCCTGGTGGGCTGCAGTCCTTGGGGTCGCTACGAGTCAGACACGACTGAGTGACTTCACTTTCACTTTTCACTTTCCTGCATTGGAGAAGGAAATGGAAACCCACTCTAGTGTTCTTGCCTGGAGAATCCCAGGGACAGGGGAGCCTGGTGGACTGCCGTCTGTGGGGTCACACAGAGTTGGACACGACTGAAGCAACTTAGCAGCAGCAACAGTTATACTATCATGGAAGTAGAGTAAGCATTCTTGATATACTGAGTTTGCCAAAATGTTTATTCAGGTTTCTCTAAGCTGTTAGGGGAAAACTTGAATAAATTTTTTGGCCAACCCAACATTATACAATGAATTTGTTTAACTTTGGATGCTAGCATAGCTGATACGGCCTTATTTCAAATCTCATTCAAGAGTGTTCTCCCAAGATGTAAATTTTTAGAGTGATGCTGATAGAAAGCCTGCCTTTTAGCTTGAGTGGATGCTCAGGGCTTTGCTATGTACAGAGGAATGTCTCTCTGCTTCAGAAAGTTATTGTGGGTAGTTTCCAGACTGGGAATTAGAGTGATCTGTGGAGCATGGGACCTTGTGGGATGTGGGGAAGACTCCAGTTAGGACCGAAGCTTAGGAGAGATTGAATCAAGGGACCAGTGGAGTCCTTGCTGTGGTTGGAAGGGAATCTAGGGTCCTCTGGTGGCCTCCTTATAGACTCTGTGATGATGTAGGACCATGGAAACAAAGGATGCATGCAATGTACAATGAGAGGATTGATAATTTAAGATGCTTCAGGACAGTTATTCAAATTCTAAATCGGGACAAGATAAGACTCTTCTTATATTTCCCTATCATCTGTTTAGAACTCTTTACATTACTACTATAGAAAATAAATATGCTCTGGGCCCTTACAGAACAAGAGAGTATAAAAGGTTTAGACAGTAATTGAAAACAAGTCAAAATTTAAGATGCTATGCTACGCTCTGTTGCTCTTTGAGACCCCATGGGCTGTAGCCCACCAGGATCCTCTGTTCATGGGATTCTCTGGGCAAGGATGCTGGAGTGGATTTCCATGCTCTCCATCAGAGGATCTTCTGAACCCAGGGATCAAACCCTCATCTCCTGCACTGGCAAGCAGATACTTTCCCACTGCCCCACCTGGAAAACCCATTTTGATCAATGTAATTGCACAAAATCCGAAATGTTGGGTGAGATGAGAGGGGCAGGCATGGGTAGTACAACAAAGATGAATGATATCTATTCATATATTCATTTATGCTTGTATTTGTTATGCATGTAGTATGTACATACACAGGTCGTATGTATTTATTACACATGTACTCTGCTATCAGAACTGAGGATACGACAAAACATACCTATATGCAGTGTGTAGACTTTCCTATTGAAAGCTGATCTTGGATAATATATACCCCCATATATTCACATGATACATATATAGCGTAAAACAATTTAAAAAATGATTTGGGGGGACAGCTTAGGGAGATGAAAAATGTATTCACACCAGAATTTGAATGATCCTGAGCACACCCTGTTCAGATGAAAATGTGGCCAGCCTCCTGCTCAGAAGGGTTGGCTCTAGATGTCGCCTCACGGGAAAGGCAATGAGAACTAGCTCAAGAATTGGCTATTTCTGACCCTCAATCATAGTGACAATTTTTGAGAAGAGGTTTAAGTAGCTTCATCCATGAGTCTTAAGAAAAACAACATTTTTGCAGAGAGTTTCTTTGAAAACAGTATTTTTCTATTGAACTTGGGTCTTAAGCTGTAACTATATTTTGAAATTCATCATACCAGCCTTTACAGTGAGCCTTTTCTCTCTAAAAACATTGCTATTAATTTTCTAATTTTCCCCAGTGTGGACTCCATCACTTAAGTCAGTGAATTCCAAAAATTATGAAAAGGTATTTACAACAAATAGGAATACAGTTGGGAGCAAATACTGTGACCTAGTGAAAAGGTTGTACTTAATTAGCATCAGATTCTTGGGACAGGCAGTGACTCAGCATTATAAACACTACAGATATGAGGTGGGAATTTGCCTGATAAACTAGTTCTTTTTATCTGGACCCCACTTTCTTTTTGTGATTTCCTGTCATTTCACCCCTCACCCCACTGTGTTGCTGATACAAAATATTAAGGGTATTGATGTTGAATCATTTAATATTATGACAGTATTTTAGGAATTTTATGAAGCTAATATAAGAGCTTTCGCTCATTCTAGCAAAGTAAATGGTGCCATGCTTCAAATGTTGTAGAATGGCTCAAGATGATGCAACTTGAGTCTCAGTGAGTTTTAATTGTTATCCTAAAAATTCTGGCCAAATTGCTACCATTCCAAAATTAGTATTACGTTTGTTTTTGCTAAAACCCAAGAACCAACCAAGTTTTTACAGCAAGAAGAGGAATGTGGTATTTACATTTAAATTTTGGTTCATATACATAAATTGGCAGAACTGTTATTATTGGGTCAAGTGATTATTTCTGAATTATAGCTATGACTAAATTACAATGTGTTTGAATTTCAAGTATATTTCAACTGTACATGATTTTAATATGACACATAAGAGACTTTCAGTCAGTTAATTCATTTATGTGCTAATCTTTTATAAGTGAGCTGTAAAATATTGCTTAAATACATAAATCATTATTTTCTATATTAAACTATTACCTTGTTGAAAGCAGTGGCTTTGTTATATTCATCCGTGTCTACAGGACTAAGCTGCTAGTTCATATATTTTTGGTGCCCACATGATGGCTTCAAGTCATAAAAAGCAAAAACATCCACATCAACCAACCAAACACACACATCAGAATCTCACTCAGTTATATGTCTGGTAATTATTTGGTCAACTTTAGTACACTTTTAAAGACTCATTTATATTGAGTGGTAGAATGTTAAATTTCTTAAGGTTGCTTGTTTGTGACTGTCTTATGAGTTTATATATATGTATATACACATACAAATGTGCATATACATATGTGTGTATATATACACACATATGTTAGCATACAAAATACATGCATGTATATACATAAATTTTGAAATATATATAGGTACATAAATTTGTATGTGCATCAGTCTAATGAATTAACATTTTTGATGAATTCATGACACAATTCAAACAATGAATTTATTTCACTGAAATCATGAGATGGGGTCAAGAAATAGCGTATTTATCAATTTTCGAGTTAACCTGAGTTACCTCTGCCATGTGTCTTTACTTTTGTAACTTTTAAATCACAGCTTTAGTTCTCATCTAGGTGTTGTAAATTGGCGTTTTATGTCCATGTCCTCACCCTTTTCCTGAGAAAGATGTGAGCGGATATATGCCCTATGCAGGGAGTTAGGGAATGCATGATGAATCAGGTGGACAGGAAGAAGGATGGGGCAGGAGGGAGTTTTTTACAGTCCATGGAATTCTCCAGGCCAGAATACTGGAGTGGGTAGCCTTTCCCTTCTCCCGGGGATATTCCCAACCCAGGGATTGAACCCAAGTCTTCTGCATTGCAGGCGGCTTCTTTACCAGCTGAGCCGCAAGCGAAGACTCTAGTATTAGAGACAAATGGGTCTTTCTGTCTCACATTCTCTTTTTTTGGTTATTTCAGCTTTATATCTCACATGCAGCAATACTCATTTTCTTTAACATATATTTTAGTACATTTCCTGTTTCACGTTTCTGATGACAAATGCCTTAAAAGCAATGGCCTATCCTGAATTCTACCTAATTTTCACAGTCTGTCTGAAATGCTATACTCTTTAGAAAGCCTTTCCTCCATGGAAGCACCCTTGAACTCTGATTCATCTCGCAGCCCTTTTCTTATTCATGTGTGTTGCTAGGATTTGTGATGTGACACCTGCATTTTGAGGGTATTCACATCGCCACAACTCTGCTGGGACCTGCACCCACGGGGAGGCCTGGCTGAGTCCTCACCCTGTCGGAGCTGGGTAGGCAGTCAGTGGTCAAGGCAGAATGCTGGTGAAAGACAGCTGTGTCATTTCTTCCAAAAGCAAGTATCCTCACAGTTTTTGTGTTTAATGCATTTTCCACTTTTAATATTAGTGTAGCCCTCACTCATGATTCCAGTTTCCAAGAGTAGGTTCACGTTGTGGAAATATGAACGTTTGATCCTTTCTTTGGTTTACAAAATTCACAAAAGCCGTGTTAATTTAGGAGACTTGCTTACATTAAATTGTCTACAAAAAGCAATGTTAGATTCATTCTGTAAAATATTTTCATGAGAGGTTATTACTTCAGAGATTCCAAGAGAGGATACTCTGATATTCAAAATTCTGCCATCTTATCTTCCCACGGTTTTCTATTGAGTAGGACCTCCTTTGAGTATCACACACACTTGCTCTTTCTAGACAACTGCCTTCAGGCTTCATGTCTCAATGAGTAAGAAAGCAAACGGATCTTACAAATTGCAAAATAATCTTCACTGACAAACAGCTGACTCAAGCAAGTGAATATGCCATTACATGCCCCAGTGCCAGCTGGCCCCGTTGCTGTGATCCTTTGTTCAAAGGGCTGTGCCATGGCTGTGAGTCACCCATGAATGCTTTCATCTCTGTCAGGCTCTCCTTTTGATACTAGCCCATGTTCTTCTGATCCTACTGAGTGCACACTCTACTGAGTTTCATAGTTGTGGTCACATATGGGGCTGCTTCAAAGCGTTCCCAGGGAGAATACTCTATATTCTTTTATAAAAACATTTTTATGCCCTGAGTTATCTTCCTGACTTCATCAGACACCCGCTGAAGAACCACCTGTCTTCTTGGCATCAGGACATGTTTTGAAGGGCTGGCTTTGCCTTTCGAGGGCAAATCCAGTCTATTTCTATGAACAACTGTCAACAGGTGTGGTGATGACAAGGAACTGGGCCAGACCAGGACTGGCAGAAGTGAAGAGCTTCCCGTAGAATTGATGACACTTGCAGTTTTTTACATGCCCCCTGTGATGATCCACTCCTGCCTGGCACCTCAGGTTTACTGGAAAGATCCAGCCCACTCGGAATAGGCAGGCTGCCACTCTGACAGATGGGTCTCAGCACGGCCAGGATGCCCAGTACTCTGGGCATCAAGTGAGTCTGCTAAAGGCTGAGTCCCCGCCAGGATCATCCAAATGGATGTCTGTCTCCCAGCCGGGGCATGATTTGTATGGCCTGGCACTCTCGCTGACTCCACCGCTGCCAGGCATTAGCTTCCACTTGTTTAGAGGTCCGAGTGTGGGGGCTCGGGGACTGAGATCCCAGTCTTGGACTGGCCACGCTGCTCATCCAGCTGCTTTTGCTTCTTGCCCACTCCTGGGACTGTGCGTCCATGAAACCTCAGAGCCGTGCTCCTGGACACGGGTTCTCTTCCTTGGAAACTCAAGCAGGAAGTACTTGCTGCTATGAGGAAAGGAAGATGATATGAAGGTGTATTGTCTCTTCATGTTTGACAGCTGAGTCTCAAAACCGTGATGCATGAAATATGGAGAGAGTCAGTGACTCTTAGACCATATGGAATACAATTCATCAACAAATAGCCTCTCACCATGACATTAAATCCATGTAGAGGCATCTGCTTTTGTGGGGATGAGGTGGGGTAGGGTGAATTATATCGACAAATAGGAGAGTTTGCTAGATTTTTCTTTCTAAGAATGTGAATATATGCATATACACATATATATACATATGCAGTTGCAGATTCCTTTGATGGTCACTACACACACACACACACACACACACACACACACACACA
>ML661352.1:1294055-1450216 GCA_007570785.1 Antilocapra americana | reverse complement strand
CCATAGATGCGTGGATTTATCTCTGGGCTTTCTATTCTGTTCCATTGATCTATATTTCTGTCTTTGTGCCAGTACCATACTGTCTTAATGACTGTGGATTTGTAGTATAGCCTAAAGTCAGGTAGGTTGATTCCGCCAGTTCCATTCTTCTTTCTCAAGATTGCTTTGGCTATACGAGGTTTTTTGTATTTTCATACAAATTGAGAAATTATTTGTTCTAATTCTTTGAAAAAGACCTCTGGTAGCTTGATAGGAATTGCATTGAATTCATTCTATAGATTTTTAAAACAAATGATTCAATCTTTATGAAATCACATTTAATTTTGTGATACTAATGAAATCACATTTAATTTTGGGGAGGGGGCTTTGATGTCATTTAGAAGAAACTACTCAGGAAGTTAGCTCAAAGAATTATGGATAGGTTTGCAGTCTTCTGTCTGCCTAATTTAGGTATCCTCTCACCATCTGTCTCTTCAGGAAATGCTTTTAAGGAAACAAGAGCATCCCACCTAATCTATGAAATAATAATTGCTGAATTTCTACTTTAAAATCTTAATTGGATACAATTAATTAGAGCCCAATTTCAATAGATTCTTTTGATAATCACTTTAAGAAGGATTCACAATAATTGGGTTCTATCCAGACTATGATATATCCCACCAGCTGATGGCTGGGGAAACTCTTCTTGTTAGAAACCCCAAAGAATATGGTGGGCAGACTGGCATGCCATTCGGCAGCACGTCCATAATCCCGGGGAACACGTGCACTACCCCCAGCTCCTGGATCTGTCAGTGGCTCTTCCGAAGATTAACGACAGTCAGGAGAGGTAGGAAGCTGGAACTCCCATCTGCGAAAGGCATGTGGTAGACGTGACACACGGTCTTGGCCAGCAGCAACCGCTGCCAAGCCTGTGGGGCTGGAACCGGACTAAATGGGCTGCAGAGGCGTGCGTGGCCAGGCCGCCCCGTGGGGTCCAGTGAGGGCAGGGCCTGGCTGCACAGAGGCCCCCGGAATAGAGTCCGTCTCTTTTTCGCGCAGGTAGACAGCTAGTCCTTGATGACGTTTAGTGAAGAAGTGTCTCTGCAGCGTCTGCCCAGCCTCTGCTCTAGGCATCGGGAAAGCGGTCAAGGGACGAAACGGCCCCACCATCCTCTAGAAGCTTTCCTCGGAAGGAAAGCCCGGCAGTGACTGCAATGCAGCCTGACCAGGGCGAAGGGGAAATGCGAGCATCAGTGGGATACAAGAGGAGGAAAGGGCCGAGGCCCGGGGGCAGGGGGCTCACCGCAGCGTGGGGTCAGACCTGCGCCCCGAGCCCCCTGCGCCCCTCCCAGCCCCTCCCTCTGTTTTTATAAAAGCAGCTGGTGTCTTAAGTCATATGAAATTCAGTGGTAGTTTGTTTTGTTTCTCGCAGACCAAAAAAAAAAAAACAACATAAAAAAAGCCAAAACAAGTATCATAAAAAAGTGCTAAACTCCTGGGTGCTTCACCTAAGTATAGCGGGTATTTGACCTAAGTGTGGCAGATGCTTAACAAGGAAATCAAACCAGGAAGCTGCAGAAAGTAGGAAGGAGGGTGTGGAGGGTGTGGGTCCCAGGCGCTGCGGAGTCGCTGCACGCGGGAAGGAGCCGCGGACCAAGGCGCCGGCGCGCTGCTCCTCGCGCGGAAAGGATTCTCTCCGGTCCGCGCCTGGTCTCAGCTCTGCAGCGGAGCCTTCGCCGCTCTGGCCTTGGTCCCACGGTGCCCCGTGTGTGCTTGTCAAAGCAGTGAGGAGATAGTTTCCTTTTTTATTCGTTTTCAAATTTTTATTGAAGTATAGCTGATTTGGGCTTCCCTGGTGGCTCAGCTGGTAAAGAATCCGCCTGCAATGCACAAGGCCTGGGTTCGACCCCTGGGTTGGGAAGATCCCCTGGAGAAGGAAAAGGCTACCCACTCCAGTATTCTGGCCTGGAAATTTCCCTGGACTGTATAGTCTGTGGAGTCGCAATGAGTCGGACACAACTGAGCGACTTTCACGTCAGTTCATAGCTGATTTACAGCATTGTCTTATTTACTTCTGTACAGCAAAGTAATTCAGTTATATACATTCTTTTCTAGCATTCTTTTCCATTATGTTTTATCATATGATATTGAATATAGTTCTCTGCGCTATACAGTCGGCCCTTGTTGTCTATCTGATATTTTTATATTCAATGGATTCTTTCCAAGTTAGTCTTTCACTGTGCTCAGCGAGAGAGAAGTTTTCAAATTTTAAGAAATGATTTTGTTCCTTTGAAGCTATGGTAAGTACTCAAAAAGAACAGCTTTTGACATTCAAAAGCACTGGAATCCAGGCTTTTTCTCTAAAAGTACCCAAGTGGACTCTGTATCCTGGCTGAGAATTAGTGATTTCAGACAGGAATGCCCCCAGAGAACAGGCTACATTGTAGGTGTTCAAGAAAGGTGAAAATCATCCCTTTCTGTGGCTGACTAAATAGCAAGTTTTTTCCCTTCTCTTGTTTTATAGTCAAAAGCATGTTCCCTTTCCCCAGATACCACTTGTAGAATCAGGGCAAAGCAAATCCCCACATGTCGTTAAGAATTAACTGACTTAAAATACAATACACCCCTTCAGTCTGTAAAATGTATTTGTATGAATCTCCTCAACAGTAGTACCATCTCCCTAAAAGTGATCAGTGGTGTGTCTGATAACGTGTGTGTTTTTATAAATCCAGGATTGATTCAGTCACCACAGCAGTCGTGCCCAGCCTGAGTTACCATCACATGTGTTCACTGAATCTCCTTTTATGCCCTGCCCACAACACAGCACTGACAGTGTTTATAATGAAAGAGCAAAAACCAAGAAACTTCTAATCGTCAACAAGATTCCTGTTCCCTCACATTGGAGCTGGGTGACAGTATAACCTAGGAAACTGTACAGGCATCACTTTGGTAATCCCAAGTGCTTTCAAAATGGCTCCGACTGTGATGTCAGATAAGCATGATCCCTCAAAGGTAGTTAATATATTATGTGTCTACGTGCATATATGTGTTAGATTGTATATTTATAGCTTTATAGAATGGTCAATTAAGAATTTTCTAGACACCCCAAGTCTATGATCATAGTTTTCAGTGAAAGCCGTGTGTCTGCATATGAATAGAGGGCTTCCCAGGTGTGCTATTGGTAAAGAACCCACCTGCCAATGCAGGAGACCTAAGAGACACGGGTGTGATCCCTGCATTGGGAAGATCCCCCGGAGAAGGGAAAGGCTACCCACTCCAGTACTCTGGCCTGGAGAATGCCATGGACTGTATAGTCCATGGGGTTGCAAAGAGTCAGACACGAATGAGCGACTTTCACTTCACTTCCCTTCTTCAAGATGATTATGAAATACACTGTATACTTTTTAAAATTTTTAATTGGAATGATTAATCATTTCAATCACCGGAATGACTGCTTTGCAATGTTCCATTAGATTCTGCTGTACAGAAAAGTGAATCAGCTATTTATGTACATGTATCTTTTCCCTTTTGAGTCTCTCTCTCATCTTCCATCTCACCCCTCTAGGTCATTACAGAGCACCATGTTGTAAAAATTTTTATGAATATATATAGCGCTGCATTATATTGTGCTACATGCATCCAAGTTAGTATACATGCCATGTGTATTTATAATATATAATCAATTATATATTTTATATAATATATGTTATGTATAAAATGGGACTTCCCCAGTGACTCACACATTGAAGAATCTGCCTGTAGTGCAGGAGACTCAGGTTTGATCCCTGAGTCAAGAAGATGCCCTGGAAAAGAGAATGACTTCCCGCTCCAGTATTCTTGCCTGGAGAGTTCCACGGACAGAGGAGCCTGGCAGGCTACAGTCCAAGGAGTCACAAAGAGGCAGGCTACAGTCCATGGGGTTGCAGACATTCAGACATGACTGACCGACTAACACATATAAAATACATATATACTTATGTGTGTATTATTTAGTAACATAATATATATATATTATATACCATGCTCAGTCATTCAGTCGTATCTGACTCTTTGCTGTCCCATGGAGTATATGTAGCCAGCCAGGCTCTTCTGTGCATGGAATTTTTCAGGAAAAAATACTGGAGTGGGTTGCCGTTTCGTCCTCCTGGGGATCTTCCCAACCTAGGGATCAAACACCATCTCCTGTGTCTGTTGCATTGCAGAGGATTCTTTACCATTGAGCCAGGAAGCCCCTATAATATGTATACTTATGTATAATTAATATTATATAGCATATGTATTATTATATATACTATATATTTTTATGCATGGTATGTAATGATTAAATGTTGAATTTCAATGCATACATGTATATTTTTTTGACTTCATATTCCACAACCTTTCCGGGTCAATTTGGAATTTAGAAAATACTATGAATAGGATATACACATACACATATAAAAGATAGTGTAATGAGAAGAAATTACAGCCCTTATAAGGATTTCATTTTTAATTTCTGAAAAGTTTTCCTAGGTAAGCTGGCCTCAAAGCGTCACTCACTTGAGAAGATGGAAGGCTGGCCAGCTGTGGGGGTTTTCCTGCGTAGAGCAGCGACACCTTCAGTCACGTGTCCCTTGATGGAGGGAAGCATCAGGGGTCATTTGTTACAGTCTGGAAACCCTATCCTTCAGCAAATGACCAAAACTGATTGGATGATGCGTTACTTCTGATGAAATAACACCTGAATCAAAATCACAGATGAAATCTCAAACAGAACTTTTTCTTTTGCCCCCAGAAATGTATCCAAATAGTACTGCCAGGATTTCATTGCTTATGACATTTAAAAGTGGAGTTTATGGAGCACTAAAAATACACTGTGGGGAACTACCCTGGGCTGGCAGAGAAATGTTCAAGAGCTTCAAAAGGTCCTTGCTATTTTTAATTTCTACTCTCACACTACCTTAGTGTGAGTAATACCTTTGCAGAGTCTACTATGCAGGCTGTTGCTGTGGCAAAGCTCCTTGGCCCCAAGAAACATCAAACAGACTTCTAGAAAGTTGCTGGTATGTTCTTTGCAGGGGCAGAGCAAATATCTCTGGTCAGGGGAGGTGGCGCTTTAAAAATAACCATGGCTGTGTAGCTTTATGCCCGACTCACTGTAATCTGTTACCGGAACCGTCCAAAATAGCTGTTGAAAGTACCCACAGCATTTAAATTCGTCCTGGAGCTGCAGCTATACGCCGGACCGTGTGGACGAGCGCTACCGGCTTCCAGGGAGAAGCCAGCCCCTCGGAGCTGCAGCCCTGGAGATGCAGCCCGCGGCGGCGCCCCTGCTCTCCGCCCTCCCCCACGCCCACCAGGAGGCAGTGCGGCGCGCGCGCGGGCTCCAGGCTCCGCGGCAGGACTCGCTGCCTCTCCAGGGAGTCAGCTTGTTTACCTGCTCCGCGCAGGTTACTAAGCCTGCTCTGCCACAGTGCTGTGAAAGGGAAAAAATAAAACTAATTTAAAAATTAATAGCCTCAATGAAAGGTATCCCTGTTGGTGGGTTTCAATGAAGGGGTGGTGATGCTTCTCAACCATTCAAGAAGGGTTTCCTGGACAGGACCTCCCACGGAGAGGATGCAAATTCCTTCTCTTTTTAAACTCTTCACTCCAGATCGCTAACTTCCTCACGTGAACTGTTCCTTAGGGCACCCTTAGTTCCTTTCCTTACTAACATTTAGTCCTGCTTAAAGATCAAAGTTTCTAATAAAATTAAAAATCCATTCTTTGACTTCAAAATACATGCTCATGTAACAAGCTGATGTTTGCAGGTATTTTCCATTACAAGAGAGTTGCTAACCGCGTCTTCTGTTTGAGTCTTTAAACTGTTTTAAACAAGATTAAAGATGGGTATCTCTAAATTCATGTATGCTTTAGCGCAGGATCCTTCTCAAGGGGAAAAATAAATTCCCTGGAGGTAACTTTAAAAATCTAAAGCTTCAGGAATGGAGACCACAGATATCCATTTAAAAGCTAAGTATTAACATAAAAATGGTCCATTTTAACCATAAAGTCATAGCTAAGTGGAAATCAAGACAGCCAGTTTGCACCTCACTCCAGGGAATCAAGACTCATCGTCTAAGTGAAGCTGCAGGCTGGGTTAGTCATGGAAACACAATGTTTTTTTAATTAAATCGCACATCTTCCTGAGGCAATAGTGCATTAAAATCCAAGCAGATGAGAAATAATAGCCGGATCTCCATCCTTGTCTTTGGTGAAGTCATTACCATCCTTGGCTGATGATAAGGAGGGAGGCGTTTCAAATTACGGCAGCACTTTCACAGGGTAGATAATTATGGCGAGTTATGAATGACAGAAATTACTGCAGCTACAGTTTTCTTCTTTGGTCTTTGCTGGCTGTTTTGCATCCATTATAGTTTCTTTTTATAGCTCCCTTAGTTATCTGCAGTTAATTAACATCAATAAATGACTGGAAATGTTCTATACTACTTTGATTGAATTTTTATCTTTTTTGTTTCCTTCTTAAGGAAACTGTCGCTTCTGATGTCTTAAGGACCACCATTAACACTGAGCTTATAATGATTCTGGATGTTATTTTTTAAACATAACTTAAATTTTGACCCTTTGGTTTGAAATTAACATGCTTTACAAGGTGAAAAGACAGCCTTCAGAATGGGAGAAAATAATAGCCAATGAAGCAACAGACAAACAGTTAATCTCAAAAATATACAAACAACTCCTGCAGCTCCATTCTAGAAAAATAAACAACCCAATTAAAAAGTGGGCCAAAGAACTTAACAGACACTTCTCCAAAGAAGATATAAAAATGGCTAACAAACACATGAAAAGATGCTCAACATCACTCATTATCAGAGAAATGCAAATCAAAACCACAATGAGGTACCACTTTACACCAGTCAGAATGGCTGCCATCCAAAAGTCTACAAGCAATAAATGCTGGAGAGGATGTGGAAAAAAGGGAACCCTCTTACACTGTTGGTGGGAATGCAAACTAGTACAGCCACTATGGAAAACAGTGTGGAGGTTCCTTAAAAAGCTGCAAATAGACCTGCCATATGACCCAGCAATCCCACTGCTGGGCATATACACCGAGGAAACCAGAATTGAAAGAGCCACGTGTACCCCAATGTTCATCGCTGCATTGTTTACAATAGCCAAGACATGGAAACAACCTAGATGCCCATCAACTGATGAATGGCTAAGAAAGCTGTGGTACATATACACAATGGAATGTTACTCAGCATTAAAAAAAAATTCATTTGAAGCAATTCTACTCAGATGGACGAAACTGGAGCCCATTATCCAGAGTGAAGTAAGCCAGAAGCAAAAACAACAATACAGTATATTAACGCATATATATGGAATTTAGAAAGACGATAACGAGAACCTAACATTGGAGACAACAAAAGGAACGCAGATGTATAGAATAGACTCGTGGACTTTGTGGATGAGGGTAAGGGTGGGATGATATGGGAGAAGGGCATTGAAGCATGTTAATTGTCATGTGTCTAATCAATCGCCAGCCCAGGATTGATGCTCAGGACTGGTGCAGCGAGATTTCCCGGGGGGGGGGGAGGAGGGAGGGGGGTTCCGGAGGGGAAGCATATATAAACCCATGGTAATATCATGACAATGTATGGCAACAACAATAAAAAAAAAAAAGAAAAAAAAAACATGCTTTAGACTGTAAATTTTTAAAGATACCCATAAATGCTATCAAAACACTACCTGCATAGCTATAGAATTATATTATCACTTCATTTGCACTAGTTTTCTGTGATGATAACAAAATTATAGATTATAGTATTTCTGTAAGATATTAGGATAGGATTTATAGAAACTTATTTTTGGTAGGTGAGTTAGCTGCTGGCTTTTTTATAAGTGGGAACAATTATGACATGATTTCTGAAATTTAGATGCCAGCTCATATTTTTCTTAGAGCAATTTTTGTTTGTTTAGTCTAAATTATAACTTAACCTTTAAAAGTGTTCCCAGTTTCATTGGGATGTAATGGACAAGCAACATGGTATCAAGTTAACATGAATAGCACACGTAAGGAGCTAAGAGGTAGACTTACTTTCCCCTTTCATTTTTTGGCACATGTTGGATTTTGTTCCTTGTCCATTATTACATATTGGAAAGCAAACTGGTTAAATATGTAAACATCGTAAAGATTATAAAGAAGTAAAAAAGTGAAGTGGAATGTTGCAATGGTTAAGGAACAGCGTTGACACGTCAGCATTATTGACTCAAAGAAGGAGTTGACTGTGTCTATGAGAAAACATCCCACGAGGCTATCACTTGCTTTAGAAATGACAGTCCATTTTTATTTATCACAGAAAAGTTAATAGGGTGCATTCATTTCTAATGAACTTCATCTATACAGACATACATTTCTCCATGCAGAAACAGTGGAAGCCCCGCCATCACAATCCAGTTACGTCAGATTGTCACGTTGGTGTTTGCTTATATAAACCTCTTTAGTGGTGCTCATATTTGACACCATGGCTTTGTCGTGACCTTTGACTATAAAGATCAATACGTGACCTGCAATCGTTTTAATATCTTTAGGTAAGGCAGAAGGGGCCCCGGGCCCCTGTGAAGTTTGTATCTCAGAGATATGATGACATTTAGACAGATGTATCTGATTTCTTTGAGGTGTATACAGCATTGTACTTCTCTACAAAGGAACTCTTTTTATCATTTAACCATCATCCTCTATACAGTAAGAACGCTAGTGTGGACAGTGTTGGCTGGGTTTTAAAAAGCTACAAAGAAGGAGAGGACATATGTATACCTGTGGCTGATTCATGTAGATGTATGACAGAAACCAATGCAGCATCATAAAGCAATTATCCTTCAACTAAAAGTCCATAAATTTAAAAAAATTAAAGCTGCAAAGAGATTTGAGAACATGTTAGTTTTAAATTACAAATACAATATGAGGGGAGAGCTTATATCAGTACAGGGAAAGTTAAAAAATAATTGACTCTTTTTCTTTCTTGGTGAGATCATATTCTTACAGAGGATCATTTTAAACTAATCAGCATGAAATAATGTAATTGATTGGATTATTTGGAAGTAATTCTTTTTTTTTAAACATCAGCTAAATTTTATGGAAATGTGAATAATGGAAGAGTCCATGACTGATTTCAGTTGTAGAAAACCTTACTACTGTAGTCTTATATAGATTGCTTCATTTGTAAAACTGCTCTACTTGTTCAGAGTATGTGAGCAAGGATAAAGTAAAATGTCGAAAACTTAGATGTACTTTTGTTTTCTAGAAAAAAGATAACCTTGAAGAAGATTCAGAAATATAATTGTTCTTATAAAATAATGGAGTTGATCTGTGTCACCCTTGGGTTAAAAAAATATTTATTAACCTAAATGATACTCTGAAAAGTACAATTTCTAGAGAATAGATGAGTGCATATTCTGCCCTAAACAGGTATTTGAATTGCTGCAACAGTGCATGAACACATATTTGCATAGCTTTGTATGTTATACATCAGTATCTTCTCTATATACTACCTTTCTACCTTTTACTTTTGTATTTTGAAGTATAGCTGATTTACAATGATGTGTTAGTTTCAGGTATACAACAAAGTGATTTCATTCAGTTATATCTGAACTTATATTCATTCTTTTTCAGATTCAGTATCCTTTATTTTTCAATAATATGGTGAATCATTCATTCATTATTTAATTTGTTCACGCCTGTTTATTGAGGGCTTCCTGTCAGAGATCACACCTGCCCTTGTGGTGGCTGTGTTCTGGTGAAGGGGGTGTGCATCAACCAAACAGTAATAGAAACAAAGCAGAAGCATCCTAATGTGTTACAGTTTGGCTTCAGCAGAAAAGCCAGTGAATTCTTTTCAGAGGAGGTGATCCCTGAGCTAAATGGGGAAGATGACTTGGGTGTAAGAGAGCCTCAGATTCTCTGAGCATCAAACCTTTGTAGAACCCCTTTGATAAATGTGAGCATGGCAGCAACGGGAGCCTAGAAATAGCTCAGTGGCCACAACATGGAACCAGGGATGCTGGCAGGGGAATGAGGCTGGAGAGGTGGCATGGGAGAAGGCACACTGGTCCCTGTCTGTATTGTGGGGGGCAGGCCAGCTCGAGGGCGTGAACACTTGGGCTGGGACAAGGGACACGCATAAAAAGGGAGATAAACAAGAACATTACATGGGAGGCAAAGTCTACAGGACCAGTTGATGGCTGTGAAGTGGAAAAGCTTGGTCAGAGTGGAACAGACATTTTGTCATGCAAGCTGACATAGAGTGTAGCTCTTCACAGAGATGTAACAATGTGGGAAGTGGTGAATGACATATGTCAATTTTACAGCGCCAAAACTGGGTAGCAAGCTGGTAGCAGATTGACAGGAGAAGCTCATAGATTAGTCAGAGACTAGAGGACCATCTCTGAATCATCTTCACATCTGGTCAGGGAGAGAGTTGAACAAGGTGAGGTGTTTCTGTAAGAAAGTTTTGGTGTGAAGGCATCGCAGGGGCCAGGTATAGAAGGATGAGCCTGCAGAAGCAGCAAAAATGTAGAAGGTAAAGTGGAAATGACTATCACCTGAGGAAGACAGAAGAGGCTATTTAAAGGAGAGAGAAAGAGACTGATAGAGCCAGCAGCTCTCCTTTGGGGACCTACTCTGAACAAGACCCTGGGTATGGATGACAGTCAGGATCAGAGCCGCTGCAATACTGGTCTCCAAGAATATTGATTCCAGAAAAGATCATCTCAAAGACGTACTCATGTACTTATTTTGGCCATTGCAGGAGGCTCTATTCTTGTATCACAGACGATGAAGTCACAATGTGTGCAAGCTGTTTTGTTTTTTTTTTTTTTTTCCTCTCTCAGAAGGGAAAGTTACTCTAAGATACGATCAGAGATTGTTAACGTGTTGACTTTAAAGTCCATGCAAGACATGATTACCTCCTATTTTCAACAAAACTACAAATGAGAGTCAGTGTAACTAGAGGTAATTCAAATTAGCAGAACATTTGGTGCCCAGACACCCATAACTGGAAGAGGTGATTGAGATATACTCATTTATGTTATTTTAATCAGGTAATGAGAACTACCATATCATGGTTCGTTCTTTTCAGTTGCCTCTGGAGGCTGCTTATCTAAAGTTAATTCCCAATTACATAAAATACTTCTTGGGATAGGTATTTTCACATCCTCATAAATAATTTACCTGTATTTTTTTGCAATTTGATTTTGATGGGTGCACTCTTTGTGGGACTTCCCAGGTGGCACTCGTGGTTAAAGAATCTGCCTCCCAGTGCAGGAGACATAAGAGACGCAGCGTGGATCCCTGGGTCTGGAAGATGCTCTGGAGGAGGGCACGGCAACCCACTCCAGTGTTCGTTCTTGGGGTATCCCATGGACAGAGGAGCCTGGTGGCCTACAGTTCACAGGGTCCAAAGGGTCGGACACGGCTGAAGGGACTTAGCCTGCATGAACACACTCTGTGTTACCGTGAGCCACTTCAATTTTAGAAAAAAAATATGTTGCGGATCAATTCATGTTTGGGGAGTTATGCCTGACTGGCAACGTCTTACTCTCTCAACCAGAATTTACCGTAAACATTTGCTGCAAAAGCTGTTTCTCTGCGGCCCCTGCCCTCGGCCCTCTGGGCTCAGCATGGCGTACCTGCCGCTCCCCTGGACCGGGATCCGTGAGCAGAGGCCCTTGTCCTGGGACACAGGGCGCACCCAGAAAGGCGGCCGCCCCCTCGCCCGTCCCGCACCGCGTGCTCCTGGGGAAGCTGGTGCTACACCATTCCTAGAAGACCTGCTTCTGGGTCGGGGTTTTGTATGTAGCAGAGCAGCTCCCTTGCGGGGATCTGTTGAAAGTCAGCCCTAGATACAAGGGTTTGTAAGAGAGTAAATAAAAACAACAACAACAACAAAATACAAGAAAAAAAAAGATAAATAACAAAAATAAGAGAAAGAAAAAAGCTGATTCTTCCCAAGGTGCACACACCCCCAACACACGTGTATTGGCAACTTAGACAAAGATTTTTAGACCAGTGTTGCTTCTCGTTATTATGGGTATGAGCAAATTACCAAGTCAGAGTTACAGTGACTAATCATACCTAAATCAGAGGCAAGATATACCACTTCTGGGTATTTATCTAAGGAAACTGACGTAAGGGTGGAAAATAGACATCTGTGTTCCCATGTTTGTTGCAGTGTTATCTACAGAAGCCAAAATGTGGAAGGAGTCTAAATGTTGTCAGCTGGAGAAGACTCTTGAGAGTACCTTGGACTGCAAGTGGATCCAATCAGTCCATCCTAAAGGAAATCAACCCTGAGTATTCATTGGAAGGACTCATGCTAAAGCTGAAGCGCCAATACTTTGGCCACCTGGTGGGAAGAGCTGACTCATTAGAAAAGACCCTGATGCTGGGAAAGATTGAGGGCAGGAGGAGAAGAGGACGACAGAGGATGAGATGGTTGGATGGCATCAGTGACTCAATGGACATGAGTTTGAGCAAGCTCAAGGAGATAGTAAAGGACAGGGAAGCTAGGTGTGCCTCAGTCCATGGGGTGGCAAAGAGTTGGACGTGACTTAGTTACTGCACAACAATAAATGTTGTCAGCAGATGAACAGATAAAGAAAATGTTAGGTATACATACAATGTAATATTATTCAACCTTAAAAACATAAGAATTCTTGCCGCAGGTGACAACACGAATGGACCACGAGGGCATTATGCTAAGTAAAATTAGCTAGATACAGAAGGACAAATCCTGCATAATCTCACTTATATGTGGGATGTAAAAGAATTTACTGTGTAAATTCATAGTAAACAGAATAGAATGGTGGTTGCCAGGAGCTAGGGCTGGGGGAAATGTGTTGGTCAAAGCTCATAAACTTTTGGTTGTAAGATGAATTGAGTTCTGGGGACTTAATGTACAGAGTAATAACTATAGTGAACAGTCCCCAGAGTTGTTGCTGGAAATTTACCGAGAGGATAGATCAAAAGTGCTCTCATCCCCAAAGCAAGAAGTTAGAAGAGAGGGAGAGCAGGAGGAGAAGGAGGGAAGGAAGGGGAGGGGAGAGAGGGAGGAGTCACTGCGATGGTGTGTGTGTTAACTGTCTTGATTGTGGTGATCGTCTCAGTGTAGACATATGTCCGGACATCAGGTTGTCCCCCTTAAATATATGCACTTACTATGCGCCATACACTTACTGTGTGCCAAGTTTTTCCATGAAGTTGGGGAAAAAAAGATCGATAGGTTGCAGCTTGGGGCCAAGTGTTATATAATCAAGATGTTCCAAAATGAACATCATTTGGATGTTTTTGCAGTTGTTTTTAGCGCAGAATTCTTAGTTTTCTGTTTTTAAGTAGACATGGTTATCCCAGTGGTTAAAACAATTTAATAACTGCATTCCTAAAATAATATATATTACATCTAATTTTCTTGAACTGTAGCTGATGTATATCAGTTGCAGCAAAATGTAAATAAAACATGCCTACTATTCAGCCAAAGATTTTAATAGTGTTGACGTAAAATATAAATATTTATTATTCAGTTTTCATTTGGTGACCGCCTACTTCACTTCCAACAATGAACTGAATTAACACTGCTCAGAGAGCAGTTTTGAAGGACTATAATAAAATCTATTCTGTTTCATTTTTCTCCAGCTTTCCTGCTTGTATATTTTGACAATTTTCATAAAATAGTTTTATAAATATCTGCGTTCAGGTGACTGTCTTTCCTAGCCATTGAAAGCACTGTGGGGTGTGTTGTGAGCAGTACTCAGCCCTGCACATGAGATAACACAGGAGTAGAGACGTGCTTTACTGTCCTGCTGAAATGGGGGGACACGGCGAGGACTGGTCTGTTCTCCCTCTGTTACTACACCCACACAATCCCTGGGTGTTGATCACGCAGGCACCACGGTGCTGGATGGCTTCACTTGAACTCAGAAATCATGACATGTGAATTACAGATTATGACACAGTTATTAATCATGGACACTGTCACTGGTGAGGCATGTCTTGATGAAATAAAGTTTGGGCATTTTACTTCCGGCTGAGACTGACATTCAATCTAAGGACCCTGACTCTCTGTGCATGGGAGTGTTTTAGTGCTTCAGTCTGCACTACTGAGATACAGGCTGGGTCCCTCCACCAAACTTTAGAAGGTAAATATAAATAAATAAATATGTATGAAAAATGTTTTACTAATATGTCTATTTATGTTACATATAAGCCATGCCTATATATTCCCAATTAAGAAAATTTCCTTGATGTTTCCTTCTGGTTTTATAACTTGGGACCTGTGCTTCCAAAAGAGAGCAAAAATGGCATGTTCTGAAATAATTTTAAACTAGATATATCATGAAAAATAGAATTATGCCAGGAAATATAATGTCACTTAACAAAAGTCATGCCAGTCATTGTTTCTCCAAGGGATTGATGATGATTCCAATCAGAGTTCTTAAAAAGTAAGCTAAAAATATTAAGTTGGTATGTACAGACTCCAAAATTTATATTCTTGTTTTCATCTCATTAGTACAACAAAAGCTTATTTAAGTCACTATTTTGTCTATCTACCTATCCATCCATCCATCCATCCATCCATCTATCCATCTTTCCATCCACTGACCTATCCATGTACCCACATATCTGTGTAGCCATCCATCCATCCATCCACCTATGTATCCACATGCCTATGTATCTATCCATTTATTGATCTATTTACTTATCTATCCATCTACTTATCTGTGATTTTAATTCTCAAAGTAAACTGAATAATGCAATGTAGTGACAAGTCTTGAGTGGCAATTTATTATTCTTCTATGAAAGTTCTGTGTAGGCAGTGTCATGTTATTAAGCATTAACTTAATTGCAAAGAATGGACTTAAAAAACTGTACTTGTAAGGAAGGATTTTGCAAACTGAGTCACAAATTATGCTCTATTGAACATCACCAAATATGCTCTTTAATTTGTAAGTTAAGATGAAATGAGAGGTTAGAACCAGTGTCTACAGTATCATTTAAAGAGGTTCCCAGGGACTTACAGTAGCTAAGATTTAGCATCCCCAATGCAGGGGGCACAGGTTTGATCCCTGGTTGGAAAACACATTCTGCACAGCCAAATAAACAAGTAAATTTAAAAAAAAATGCTCCTATCAGGATGCAGAGAACAGTTATTTATTTTCTTGGTTCCTAAGTAAGTCATGCTCATTTCAACTTTAACCTTACCCCATTGAAGTGGATTCAATAAGTACCTCCCTTAGCCATGGAGTAAAGAAAGTAAGTCATGCTTGGTCAAAGTCTGTATATGCCACCTTCTTTGCTATCCTTTTGTTTTTTTCCCATTCTAAATGAACAGTTAAAATTTTTGTTTGACAGTATCAAAGGATTTTGACAAAGTAGAAATAAGATAGACCAAATGTGACTTTTATTCTGCCACCTCTGACCCTATTCAGTGTCATCATCTGCACACTGGAGGTGAGGCCATACCCATCTTGATCTTAAACACATTTGTATAGAAGACCCAAAGTCAAGCATGAAGTTCCAGGCACTCAGTACTCTCTTTTGTGTCTTGCTGTTGTTCAATCGCTAAGTTGAGGCCTCTTTGCGGCCTCATGGACTGCAGCACGTCAGGCTTCCCTGTCCTTTGCCATCTCCCGCAGGTTGCTCGATCTCATGTTCATCGAGTTGGTGATACCATCCAACCATCTCATCCTCTGTCATCTCCTTTTCTTCCTGCCTTCAATCTTTCCCAGCATCAGGGTCTTTTCAAATGAGTCAGTTCTTCCCATCAGGTGGCCAAATTATTGGAGCTTCAGCTTCAGCATCAGTCCTTCCAATGAATATTCAGGACTGACTCCTTTAGGATGGACTGGTTGGATCTCCTTGCAGTCCAAGAAGGTTCACAAGTGTTTTCTACAACACCTCAGTTCAAAAGCATCAATTCTTCAGTTCTCAGCCTTCTTTATGATCCAACTCTTCCATCCAGACATGACTACTGGAAAAAGCATAACTTTTATATGTACCTTTGTTGGCAAAGTAACATCTCTGCTTTTTTTTTTCTTTACATTATCGTGTTGGTTCCACCATACATTGACATGAATCCTCCATGGGAACACATGTGTTCCCCTTCCAGAACCTGTCTCTGCTTTTTAATATGCTGTCTAGGTTTGTCATAGCTATACTTCCAAGGACCAAGAGTCTTAGTTTCATGGCTGCAGTCACCATCTGCAGTGATTTTGGAGCCCAAGAAAATAAAGTCTCTCACTGATTCCATTGTTTCCCCATATATTTGCTATGAAGTGATGGGACTGGAGCCATGATCTTAGGTTTTTGAACATTGAGCCTTAAGACAGCTTTTTCACTCTCCTCTTTCACCTTCATCAAGAGGCTCTTTAGCTCCTCTTTGCCTTCTGTGATAAGGGTGGTGTTATCTACATATCTGAGATTATTGATATTTTTCCTGGCAATCTTGATTCAGGCTTGTGCTTCATCCAGCTAGCATACAATTGCACTCATGTCACACACTAGCAAAGTAATTCTCAAAATTCTCCAAGCCAGACTTCAACAGTACATGAACCAAGAACTTCCAGATGTTCAAGCAAGATTTAGAAAAGGAAGAGGAACCGGAGATCAAATTGCCAACATTCGTTGGATCATAGAAAAAGCAAGAGAATTCAGAAAAACATCTACTTCTGCTTCATTGACTATGCTTAAGTTTTTGACTGTGTCAATCACATCAAACTGTGGGAAATTCTTCAAGAGATGGCAATACCAGACCACCTGACCTGCCTCTTGAGAAACTGTATGCAGGCCAAGAAGCAACACTTAGAACTGGACATGGAACAACCCACTGGTTCAAAATCAGAAAAGGAGTATGTCAAGGCTGTATGTTGTCGGCCTGTAACTGTCTCCCCCTTTATTCCTCCACTCTCAGAGTGGGAAGTTTACTGTTGCTTAAACTAGGACGGTTGCTCACCACCCTAGGCTTGGTGGTTTGCATCTTCTGTGACTATGTAATCAACCCCCTGGAGACAATTCCTACTGTTTAAATACTTAGTTTCTATTCTCCCATCGGGACTCTGCATGAACAGTGAAAAGATGTGGCTGATTACTGAGACAGTGATAAGGAAGACTATGTGAAGGGAGTCTCCAAGTCATAAAGCAAAGGACAGAAAGATGTGCAGTATGAGACTGGCATTCAGAGACAGTTTCAGATCAGGGGTTTCAATGTTTGCCTAATACTGGTTCCATATGAAAAGAATACAAACAGCCTAAGTGAATAAATAAGGAAGAAACACATAACAAAAACTCTTTGGACCAAAGACAAATTTAAATCTCCAGAATAGAGGTAATTAAATATTGGAAAGTATGAGTGAAAAGAGACCCATAGTTAGTGATCTACTAGTGAAATTTCAGAATGACAAGCACAGAGAATCATCCTAAAAGCTTACAGAGGATGAAAAAGACCTGTCTACCAATTTGACAATAAAAACATAAAATATATGTTAACAAAAACATGGTAAAGAAAGTTAGAAATGAATGATGGGGAGAAGCATTTAAATATATGTAAAATGGATCATGACACAGAATATATAAGGCATTTCTATTGTTCAAGTGAAAAAGGCTAACCCATTGAAACCATATAGCTAAATATAGCCAGGAAATTGGAAAGAACAAATTCAGATACTGATACACCTATTTTATTGAGGTAATAAATCTGATTAAAAAAAGACCCAAAATATAAATGATCATTTCCAGCCTTCACACTGATCAAAATTAAAAAGAGAAATAATACGCAGTGTGGCAGAAGGTAGAAAGGATGATTGACAGCATTGTTCCTGGAAGAGTCTTGACAGGAACTGCGCACATTTAAAATGCACACATATAATGTTGCACCAAGCAATTATGCACCTGAAAAAAGCTTACATGGTGTTGCTTTGTATATGTCAAAGGAAACATGTGATATATATTAATATCTCATAAATCAAAAGGGAGAGCTGTCTTCATGCCTCTCAACAGAAGACTTATTAAATGAAGCTACTCTCATGCCATAGAAGAACATGCAGCCGTTCATCCTATGATGGAGACCCATACACCATGGGAAAGAATAAAGGGAACAAAATCAGGTAGTAGTAAGACAGGACATAATGAAAGACTTTTACTTTTTTCTTTATATATTTCTGCTTTTTTTTTTTTTGAAATGAGACAATACCTGTTAGTTCTGTAAACAGTTTTTAAATGCTGCCATAGTAAGAGCATCTCTTAATAACCATTCTTTCTTCCTACTAAGAATTAGAGTTCTCTTTTGATAGAGGAAGGTATAGAGAACAAGGTAAGTTGGATTTGGGGTAGTCAGGGTGTCTTGGCAAGTAGTTATGATGTATATCAGTTAGGAAACATGAATTTCATCCCATAAAAGAAAAATAAAATAATACACGTATCAAAATCAGTGTGTAGATTTGATTCTTTATCAGTAAAATAAAGGGACACCTGGCTGTACAAGCACTGTCATGAAACTGGAAGAGCGATGCTTTATTGACAGTGCATTTGAAAATTTCTTTTATTGAGGTATAATTGATTTACAGTGTTGTGGGTTTTATTTTAACGATGTCGTGTTTATTTCTGCTGTACAGAGAAGTGATTCTGTTATATGTACTTACACCTTCTTTTTCATAGTCTTTTCTGTTATGGTTTATCCCTGGATATGAATGGAAGTCCCTGTGCTATGCAGCGGGTCCTTGTTGTTTATCCACCTATGCACAATAGTTTGTGTCTGTCAGTCCCCAAGTCCCCATTCATCCTGCCCCTCCCCTCCCACTGGCAGCCACAAGTCTGTTCTCTATTGATAGTGTATTTTAACGCCTCAAAAGGATCTCACAAAGTTGTTCCAGTTACGTCTAAATGAAACTACTTTGTTCAAACTGCAGGTGAGGAGTGAGAAACAAATGTTCACATGTGACGGGGAAAAAGAAAATAGCAAGTTCTATTTCTTCATACCTCCTTCACTTTCTACTGACTCAGAGAATGTTTATTTCTTCATACGGTGGTGTTTAAACCCTGTCATCACAGCGTTTCAAACCTCTTTTGACTCTACCTCTTTTGGAATTTAAGTCTCAGAAGGCCATCTTTTGTTTTCCCCTCTTTGATAACCTACCATCTGCTTATTGCTAAAATAGAATATAAAAGGGTGCATGTCAACTGTTGGAATCAAAAGACAATACAAGATTGTGTCTACACAAATAATGTAACTTCATTGAATTAATTTGGATTTCGTGGATCACTAATTAATTCCTTGACTCAAATAACTTGGTGGGGGAGTGGGCAGGGTTTGGAAATGACTTGGTCTTTTCTCTGAAAACTGTTCAAGTGATTCGTGTGCATTGACAGAAGCCCCTAAAGGAAAGACATATTAAGTTTACAATTTTAAGAAATTTAAATTCAGCGTCTTTCAATAAGACAAGTAATCACTTGAGGTTGAGACTTTTCCTAAGAAAGATGATGAATAAATTGTTTAATGCTATGATTTTAAGGCAAGCTTCATAGGGAAATATAGAGTAATACACTATTTCTATTTAAATTATAAACTTTTTTTAATAAAAACACTGTTATATACTTATCTTCACACTCAGTAGGATAAATTATAATATTGAAAGCTTAACCTACAAACCTGAACAAATGATTTTATTCAATAAATAAAATTAATAAAATGCTCTAGACTAAAAAAAAATTGCTCTGATAAACCTGCCTTTTAAGTGAGGTTATATTGTTAGGCTAGTGTCTTAGCTTAAAAGATTCTTCTTCTTTTCCATAAGGCATATGATTGTACTTTTATCCGCTCTTGATAGTGAAACAGAATTGTCACATTTACAGATATGTTCTCAGAAAAGTCATCAACAGCAAACCTAAAATGGCATAAGTGACAGCTTGGGGAGAAGGTTTTGCTGAGTTCTCAAGATAGAAGCATTTCATTCATGGAGTTAATTTTCTTATTACAGATATTTAGTGAATAGAACTGCTCCCACCAGCATATTCATTTTTAGCTTTCTTAATTTAAAACATGTTTTCTTGATGTAAAATCAAGCAAAACGCTAAGACCTTCCCTTCGATTCTTTACCTTTGCAGGTCCTCTTGCCCACAGGGCTTTCTCCTTGTGACCAGGACTGAGGAATGTGTTGGAGGGTGGGGCAAAGAGTATATTTCTTAGAGCGCAGACAATGTGATCAACCGCTAAAGCCAAAACACGTCCTGGTGTTGTCCAGGTGTTTATTAACAGACGTGTGCCAGGCCTGAAAGTGGCAGCGGAAGGTGGGGAGAAGACCATTCTCTACATGGCTCACCCAGGGGCCACCTCCTCCACACAGTCTTCCTTGCTTCAGTCCACTGGATCAAGAATCTTCTCTCTCTCTTCTTTTCTGCCTTCCTGATGCGTATTTGTATTTCTTTTCATACCAGATTCATTCCACTTCATCCTGACTAAGCCATAAGCTACTTGAGCATGGGCTTACTTCTTCTAGTGTGATCAGGAACCAAGCCTAATTATGACATTTTAGCTCAAATGTCTAGAAATGCTTTCTTTAAAATGAATTTAAGGGAAAATGAGATTTTATATAGGCCATCCAACAAATTTGCATTTTTAGAACTAGTTACCGTTTTATGAGATAGTTGAAAATGATTTAGCACTTATTCTGGGGGACAGTGGGCTGTGTGATGTATTTGTTGGTTCAGATACCAGTATACAACATGTGTGTGTGTGTGTGTGTGTGTGTGTGTGTGTGTGTGTGTGTACATGCTTTGTAGGTGTGTGTCATAGATTCTGTCAGTAAAGAGGACTCTTCTAGAACTGAACTGAACCAATGACTGCACACAGTGATTCTCTGTGCATCACCTGTAAATACTAGGTAACAACAGCAGCTCTGATCGCTGTGGTCCCAACTGCAGTCTAAATGCCACAAACACTCAGAAGATGCTTCCTGTGTTCCGTATTAGGGTTATGGAACAAATACACGAAATACAAGATGTCTAAACATTCGAGGACTTAGTTAGATGAATTTCCTTTCATCGCTTTTGCTTACTTTTCTCTACAGTTTTAAAAGCAACCTCATATTTATAGTCCCTTCTTTCTACTGGTAGCCTTAAGAAATTCTTTTTTTTTTTTTTTTGCTATTTTTAACTTTTTAGACTCATAAGCTTTTGCAAAATACAATTAATCACTGTACTACCCTTTGTCCAAATTCTCTTAATGGTGACACCTTATATAATCATAGCAGAATTACCAGAACTAGAAAAATAACACTGATACTACACTATTACATAATCTACAGAGCTTATTCAAATGTTTGGAAAATTTTCTAGCCAGGATGAAACCCGTTTTGTTGTCCTGACTCTTCAGGGTTCTTTAATCTGAAAAAGTCCCTCAGCCTTTCTTTGCCTTTTAAGAAGTTGATATGAAATTATTGCAGGAAGTTTTCCTGCCTTTTAATGCATTCTTTCAGTTGCAAGAATCACTGTTCTGATTGGAATCATTCCATGAGTAAAATCATGTGAATCACTTTCAAGTGATCCTGGTGCATAATAAATATGATTTAAATAAAGTGAAGTCGCTCAGTCATGTCCAACTCTTTGCGACCCCATGGACTGTAGCCTACCAGGTTCCTCCATCCATGGAATTTTCCAAGCAAGAGTACTGGAGAGGGTAGCCATTGCCTTCTCCAGAAGATCTTCCTGACCCAGGAATTAAACCCAGGCCTCCCACGTTACAGGCAGACGCTTTACCATCTGAGCCCCCAGGGAAGCTCTAATGATTTAAATGTATGTTAAAAAAACAAAAAGTAGTTGACACACTGGAATAATACTTATCTTGTAGAATGCCCCTCAACTTGAATTCACGTATTCTTTCCTCATGATTAAATTTGGGCTCTGCATTTATAGTAATGATGCTGCTGGCGCTGTGCCCTTCTTACTGTGCTGTTTAACAGGGTCTGTGATGCTGGGATGTGTCACTACTGCTGGTGTTAGTTTTGATCGTGTGGTTAAAGCGTGTCTGTGAGATGTCTCTACTCTAAAATTAATACTATTTCTCTTTGCAATTGATGAAAAGTTCATGAACTGTACTTTTCCAATACTTTGGCCACCTGGTGTGAAGAGCTGACTCATTTGAAAAGACCCTGATGCTGAGAAAGATTGAAGGCGGGAGGAGAAGGGGAAGACAAAGGATGAGATGGTTGGATGGCATCACCGACTCGATGGACATGAGTTTGAGTATGCTCTGGGAGTTGGTGATGGACAGGGAGGCCTGGCGTGCTGCAGTCCATGGTGTCTCAAAGAGTCAGACACAACTGAGCAACTGACCTGAACTTTTAGATTTTGCAAGTACATTGCTTTATGTTAAACTTTAATCTATTGGCTTTGACATTGATGCTTCTTATCTGAAAAATCAATACCATTGCGCTTGCCAAATGGTGATTTTTTTTCTGTTTCCATCATTTCTTTGGAATATATTTATTGGAATTCTACTTTTAGATTTTTTAATTTTTCCACTTATTCACTTAAATTTATTTTTTTATTTATATGAGTACAGACTCATGGATACCTGTTTTAGTGCATGAATTACAAGTCATTTTTAGCATTATCTATTTTGTTGCTTAATTGTGCCAGTTTCATCCATTTGGAGCTCTTTCAGATTGGGTCTTTATCCTTGAGATATGTCTTCATAATTTTTTAACATCTTACTTTTTGACCTTAAGATATGTCTCAGGTTTTCACCTCACTTCTCATGGAATCAGTCACTTCCCCAAAGAAGTGTTTCCCCCCACCCCCTTTGGTCTTTTTTTTTTTTTTAATGAAGAAAGATGTTTATAATTGAGATCTGGGTGCTACTGTGCTCTTTGCTACCAGGATGTCAGTGCTCCTAGGCTCACTTAGTAGATAGCGTTAGGCTATAGGTATATATAGCCAAAAAAAGTCACCTGCATATCTTTAATCTATCTGTCTGCCCTTCTATCTATCTATCTACACATCTCTCTACAACCTTGAGTTCATACTGATACCTCTGATAGCTAACCAACACTATGGGACTCATCCTATTCTTTCTTCTTTCCTTATTGTAACTCCTTTTTCTTCATCCAGAGTATAGCAATCACTTTCTAACAGAATGTGCATAAAGAAGTTTAAGAATTGACAATCCATACCCTGGTGGAAAACAAATGTACTAATGAGAGTACAAATATTTGTCTATAGGACTTCATTTTTAGCCTTAGTGTCTATAATCAAAATAGTGTTTTCAAGTTACTTTGGTTAGTTTATTCTCTTTTTTGTTTTTTTAACTCTTCATCCTTCCTCTTTGTAACTGTGTTATACATTTGTGATACAGTAAGTTTCATCTGTTAAGCTTTGTATTCCAATCTTGACTGTCCTTGAATATTTTTTGGTTTTATTATTTTTACTTATTTGAAATATTACTGTAGCACTAGAAGTTACAGCTATTGAAGAAATTATAGTCAGAGAAATGTACCTTTCTGCTCATCCCTTCTTCTACTCCACTCCTTTCAGACATTCTTTCTGACTTTTCCCAACAGGTCTGTATAGATAACCATTCTCGTTGGCTATTGGTTTATCATTTTTATATATTTTATTTTCACTAATTTTCTAATATTATTTTTTTCCATAAATGGCAACTATGTGCAGTTGACCCTCAAACAACATGGGTCTGAAATATGCAGGTCCACTTACATGCAGATTTTTTCCAATAGCAAATAGAAAATACTATCCAGTGCGTGGTTGGCTGAATCTGTGGTTGTGGAGCTACAGCTGGGGGCCTGACTGTAAATGGTGTTTGAGATTGCCGTGGGTCGATGGCCCCAACTTTGTCCCTAACTTACTACTGTTCAAGGATAATATCTCTATATCTATATAGATACACATATATACATTTATATCTATACAATATATCTGTATATATAGACATATGGACATACAGACATATATCTTCAATATGTAGTATTTCAGCCGCGGGTTGATGTCCCTAACTTACCACTGTTTGAGGATAATATCTATATATCTATATAGATACATACATATATATATACACATTTATATCTATACATATATATCTCTATATATAGACATATAGACATATATCTTCAATATGTAGTATTTTGGTGTGTCATGCTATGCTGCCATGCCCGACTCTGTGCAACCCTGTAAGACTATTGCCCGCCAGGCCTCTCTGTCCATGGGATTCTCCAGGCGAGAATAGTGGAGTAAACTGCCATGCCCTTCTCCAGGGGATCTTCCTGACCCAGGGATCAAACTCATGTCTCTCACGTCTCCTGCATTGGCAGGCGGGTTCTTTGCCACTAGTGCCACCTGGAAAGCATATTTAGGGATATTGTTTATCTTCAGAGTAAATTGTTAGAAGTGGAATTTACAGGTCAAAAAAGAGCTGCACATAGTTTTGTTGGATATTCTAATCTAGCCATTTAAAAGGGATTTTGAATTATATCTTCCCGTAGAGATGTAATCACACCAGAAGTATGATAGTTTCTTCACAAATTTACAACATCCTGAGGTTCTTTTTTTTTTCCCCAGAGATCTCACATCTGTTGATTTAACAGAATAATATAATGATTATGTTTACATAACTCTGTCACTTACATAACGATGCTTATTTATGTAAGTGAAACATAGATGTCTTCTCAACCATAAAAATTTTATTTCCTCTCCTAAGCCCATTATGGAAAAAAGTCACTTTTTTATTGTCAGATTTGTTTTCAATAATGTTCCTTATGTATTTTTTCAAATACTGAAACTCCTGCCACGTTTTAAAGATATCACTTTCAATTCTAAGTTTTCTCATCTAAATGTCTTGATTGTATAATGAAAAATTCATAGATCATACATTTAATTATCAGTGCCATATCACTTTTCTCTTTAAATATATTTACATATTAAAAGATTGTTGCTAGTTAGCCAAAATTGAACATGATTTAAAAATGGGCAAAAGACCTGAACAGTCACTTCATCAAAGAAGACACTCAGGTGGCAAATGAACATATGGGGAGTTGCTCCACACACATGTGTCACCAGGGAAATGCACATTCAAACGATGGGATGCCACTGCACACCACTAGGATGACCAGTTCAGAACACTGACCACATGGGATTCTGGTAAGGATGCAGAAGAACTGGGATTCTCGTTCGTTGCTGGTGGGGATGCAAAACGTACAGCCGCTTTAGAATAAAGCTTGCCAGTTTCCTACAGAACTAGAGGTGCTCTTACTGTATGGTCCTGCATTTGCACTCCTTGGCATTCACTCAGATGACCCGAAAACCTGTTCACATAGAAACCCTCACAAGGATGTTTATAGGCGTGCTACTCATAATTAGCAAAACTTAGAAGCAGCCAAAAAGTCTGCAGTAGATAAATGGATAAATAACTGCAGTATGTCCAGAAAATGGAATATGGCTTAGCACTGAAAGGAAATGAGCTATCAAGCCGTGAAAAGCCATGAAAGAAACGTAAATGCATATTCCCAAGTGAAAGAAGCCAATCTAAGAAGCTTATACTGTGTCATTCCAACTGTATGATATTCTGACAAAGGCAAAACTGTGGAAGCAATAAAAAGATCAGTGATTGCGTGGGGTCAGGGGGAGGAAGGGATGCACAGGTCAAGCTTAGGGTACTCCTAGGGCAGGAAAACTATTTTTTATGATACCATCATGTAGAGGCATATCATCATATAGTCCCCCAAACCCATAGAACGTACACCACCAAGAATGAACCCTAAGGTATATTAAACACTTGGGATGATGAAGTGTGGATGTAGGTTCAACAGTTGTAACAAATATACCACATAGTGTAGGATATTGACAGCAAGAGAGACTACGAATGTATGGGGGAAGAGGGCTTATGGGGATTCTCTGTACCCTGTGCTCAATTTTGCTGTGAACTTAAAACTGCTCTAAGAATACAGCCTATTTTAAAAAGAAAAAAGAAAACACTACCACCAGCAGAGTTTCATTTTTGTCATGGGGGTGTGAAAACCCCATGGATCTGCCCCCTCAGTGAAATGATCATATCTGGCATAAACGATCAAAACCAAAGCAAAAAACACTCCAGAGTCGTTGGAAATTGTTCTAAATGCATACAGAAAATGAAGGAACATTTACTCAAGAATATCTATGTGTGAAGAATAGATCGAGCCTGTGGCACTTGAGTGACAATCCACCCTCTCCTCCAAATTCACTTTCACACTGACTAAGTACGACCAAGAATATGGGTTCCATCTGTTCCCAGGTCATGGTCACACTGTGTAAAATTTCACTGGGAGGACAGACCACCACCATCGGCCCTCCCCCTGGTCTGAATTGTGACTGTTATATTCTTGTTACTGTATTTGAGAGACCAGGGGGCTTCCTCCTTTATTCAGTTCTTCCTTATAGGATGGATGGTCTGTCTACCCAGAGCTAAGAATCAAGTTCATCAAGCTTGCAGGATATAAGATAAAAATGCAAAGATAAATGGAGTTTCTGTACACTGTAATGAGCTATCTGAGTATAAAATTAAATAATATAATTCCATTTACAATGGTTTGTAAGAAGTGTGAATTTCAGTAATGTCTGGAAATTAAGACATGTAGTTTTAAAAATTAATAAATAATTGGGATCAGAAGAGTGAATGTTATCAGGAAGGGAACATCCTCAATTGAGCTTAAGTGCGGTGGGCTTCCCTGGTGACTCAGTGGGAACCTGCCTGCCAATGTGATGCAAGAGACACAGGTTTGATCCCTGGGTCTGGAAGATCTCCTGGAGAAGGAAATGGCAATGCTTTCAGTATTCTTGAGTGGGAAATCCCATGGACAGAGAAACCTGGCAGGCTCTAGTCCGTGTAGTCACAGAGTCTGACATGACTGAGGATGCACACACATTCAATGCCCGTGAAAATTCCACCTGACTTCTTTGTAGAAATTAACCAGGTGATCCTGAAATTCAAGAAACTGAGAATACTCAAAATAGTCTTGAAAAGGAAGAACACATTTGTGGGATTCACACTTTTCATGTCTACTATAAAGCTGTTGTTACCAAGACAGTGTTGTCCTGACATAAGGGTAGACATAACAGATCCAAGGAATAAAGCTGAAAGTCTAAAAATAAACCTCCATATTTATGGTCAATTGACTTTTATGACTGCTAAGACAATTTAGTGAGAGGAGTAATAGTGTTTTCAACAAATAGTGTGGGAAAAACTAGACTTCACTGGCAACGTAATGAAGTTGGATTCCTACCCAACTCAATATACAAAAATTAATGCAAAATGGACTAGACACCTAAATATCAGAGCCAAAAGTGTAAGGCGTACAAAGAAAATGCAATCACTAATCTTTTTGATCTTGGGAAAAGTAGTGATATTCTGTTTTTATTTTTAGATAAGGCAGCAAAAGCACAAACAACAAACAAAAGACAGCCAGTTAAAGGGATAGATAGGATTACATCAGAACTAAAATCTTTGGTGCATTAAAAGACGCCATAAGGAAAGGAAGAACACAACTCATGGGATGCGGGATTTTGCATACCATGAATCCGTTAAGAGACTTGTACTCTAATTACTTAGAGCATACAAATAACTATTACAGCCCATCATCAAAAAGACAGCCACAGTTTAAAATGCACGAATGTCTGAATAGACTGTGGTCTAAGTGACGTGTGTGTGTGCGTGCGCATGCTCAGTCCCTCAGTCATGGACACTGAAACCATAATGAAAAGCCACCTGGTATTTATCACAGTGGCCATTGTTGAAAATACAGGTGATAACCAGAGTTGTCCAGGATGTGAAGAGGCTGGAAGCCTCACTCAGTACTAGTGGGGAAATGCAGCAGAGCGGCGTTAAGTCTGGTAGGTTCTAAAAATGTTAAGTCTAAAGCTACGATGTGATGCAGACTTCCAGTCCTGGGTTATGTATCTATGAGATGTAATGAGAAGATATGTCCACAGAAAACTAGTACATGGATAGTCATAGCTATGTTATTGGTAACAGCCAAAATGTGGGGAAAATACAATTGTCTCTCCATTGATGGCTGGATAAACACATGGGATGTATCTGCGGAATGGGAAGTGTCCTGCAGTGAAAGGGGAAGACACACGCTGTAACGTGGATGAGCCCTGAACACATCATCGGAAGTGAAGGGAGCCAAGTCACAAAAGACCAAGTGTTTTGTCAAAGTGCAAAAGGGAAAGTGAAGTCGCTCAGTCGTGTCCGACTCTTTGCAGCTCTGTGAACTGCAGCCCGCCAAGCTCCTCCATCCATAGGACTCTCCAGGCAAGAATACTGGCGTGGGTTGCCATGCCCTCCTCCAGGGGATCTTTTGAATCCAGGTCTCCCGCATTGCAGGCAGATGCTTTAACCTCTGAGCCACCAGGGAGGCCCACCAGGTGTGTGCTTCCTCTATGAGAAATGTCCAGAGCTTGCAAGTGTGTAGATATAGAGAATATATTAGTGGTTATCAAGGGCTGGATGGAGAGGAGGAAAGAAGGTTCCCATATCCGCTGGAGGTTCTGGGTTCTTTCAGGTGGTAAATATATTCACAGCTAAATGATACTGATGGTGTGACTCTCAATATACAGAGTGCTGTGGAAGAGTCTACTCTAGAAGGGTGAGTTTTGTCAGACATGAATCAGATCTAATTATTTCTATCAATGTAAAATGTTATGGTATCTCTTTATGTCTCTCTGTGTAGATCTGTATGCATGTATCAGTAACTTTATCCATCTGTCTGTCATTTATCTTTGTTGAATGTCACCATTCCTTTTTATCTGATAATTAAAATCCATCATACCGACCTGGTGGATGTCACAGTCCACAACTGTTCTATGAGACAAAACTATGCATCCTTTGACAAGGATAAATGGCAGTGAATACATGTAATGTTGATTTTTTAAAACTGTATCACTTTTTTACTGTAAAATCTCTCATATGATAGTGTTCCCAAGGAATCCATAGACTTTTGCAGAAGATATTGCTGTCTTATTGTAAAGTGTTCTGAGCTAATTGTCATTTCCCCTTCTGTTCTGTTCTGTTTTGTTTTTTGGTTTTTTATAAGTTTAATTGGAGCAGACTCTGCTGGCTCACAAGCTGTCTTCACTGAATGTAGTCACAGAATTTCCCATTAAACTATCATCCTCCTCATCCTTTCCTTTCTTCCTTCCTCCAAATTCTTAATCTCAGATATTTGAGTCAAAAGAATGTGAGAAGTGTTTCCTTCCTTCCTCCAAATTCTTAATCTCAGATATGCGAGTCAAATGAATATGAAAAATGTTTCTTTATTTCATACTTAGAAGAGGAGGGAGGATCTGGTCTAGGGAATTATATATAAAACCCTCAATGATTATAATTCTGTTCTAAGTGTGTTTTAATCTGGTTCCCTTGGAACAGACAGCACAGTCAGACTGGATGCCTTGGGAGAGAGCCTGCAGAGCTGTACACAGAGCGTGGGGAATACAGGAACAATGGGATACTCCACAGTAGTTCTTTTCTGTCCTGGGGCTGAGGGTCAGAGGGAAGGTGAGTTTACATCACTGAAGAAAAAAGGTCACTGGCAGGACCCACTGCCTTTGAGGAGGGTAGTTGTTCTTTCTAAACCCTCCAGGAAGGAAAGCAAAGGAACCAATCCCCCAGTGCACCCTCCACTCTTCAGACACTTTGGTGTTCCACATGGTCCAAGTCAGCTGGAAGCTAGAGTCGGAGAATCCACTCTGCCTCATTATAAAGGTCCTGGAGAGGCTGTAATGGCACTGGTTCAAGGGACAGTTGAGGACACCTAGCCCGATAAATGTTAGAAGTCCACCGTGTTCAGAATGTTACTGCCGAGTCCCAGAGAGACCGAGAGATTTCACCCACTTATAATTCCACGTTTGTTATCAGCATAATCTAGTTAACATCTGAAAATAATATAGCCACATGGGACTTTTATTATTTCTACTTTTTAAGTAAGGATGCAGAAGTTCAGAAGGATCACCTGCCCAGAAACGGCCACAAACGTTCGCAGATCCAAGACGTCACTCCAGGTCTGATTGACCCCAAAGCCGTGTTTTTTCATTACATGAAGATATTGTTGTTGTTGTTCAGGTGCTCAGTTGTGTTCAACTCTTTGTGACCCCATGGACAACAGCACACCAGGCTTCCCTATCCATCACCAGCTCCGGAGCTTGCTCAAACACATGCCATCCAACCATCTCATCCTCTGTTGTCCCCTTCTCCTCCTGCCCTCAATCTTTCCCAGCATCAGGGACTTTTCTAATGAGCTGGCTCTTCACATCAGGTGGCCAAAGTAATGGAGCTTTGGCTTCAGCATCAGTCCTTCCAAGGAACATTCAGGACTTATTTCCTTTAGCATTGACTGGTTTGATCTCCTTGCAGTCCAAGCTACTCTCAAGAGTCTTTTCCAACACCACAGCTCAAAAGCATCAATTCTTCACACTCAGCCCTCTTTATGGTCCAACTCTCCCATCTGTACATGACTACTAAAAAAGCATAGCTTAGACTAGATGGACCTTTGCTGGGTAAATAATGCCTCAGCATTTTTATTTTTTTATTTTCTTTACTTTATTGTGTTGGTTTTGCCATACATTGACATGAATCCGCCATGGGTATACATATGTTCCCCCTCCAGAACCCCCCTACCTCCTCCCTCCTGATTCCCTCTCCCTGGATCCCAGTGCACTAGCCCCGAGCATCAGACCTGGGCTGGCGATTGATTTCACATATGATAATTAACATGTTTCAATGCCATTCTCCCATATCATCTCACCCTTGCCCTCTTCCACAGAGTCCACGAGACTGTTCTATACATCTTCGTTTCTTTTGCTGTCTGGCATGCAGGGTTCTCGTTACCATCTTTCTAAATTCCATATATATGCGTTAGAATACTGTATTTTTGTTTTTGCCTCAGCATTTTAATACTTTGTCTAGGCTGATCATAGCATTTCTTCCAAGGAACAAGCATCTTTTAATTTCATGGCTGCAGTCACCATCTGCAGCGATTTTTAGAACCCAGGAAAATAAAGTCTCTCACTGTTTCCATTGCTTCCCCATCTATTTGCTGTGACGTGATGGGACTGGATGCCATGATTTTAGTTTTTTGAATGTTGAGTTTAAGCCAGATTTTTCACTCACCTCTTTCACCTTCATCAAGAGGCTTGTTAGTTCCTCTTCACCTTTCTGCCATAAGGGTGGTGTTATCTGAAGTCATTAATATTTCCAAGAAATCTTAATTCTGAATTGTGCTTCATCCAGCCTGGCATTTCTCATGAGGTACACTTCATGTAAGTTAAATAAGCAGGGTGGTAATATGCATCCATGGGGTATTACTTTCCCAGTTTGGAACCAGTCCATTGTTCCATGTCTGGTTCTGTTGCTTCTTGACCTTCATTCAGGTTTCTCAGGAGGAAGATAAGGTGTCTGGTATTCCCATCTCTTTAAGGATTTTCCACAGTCTGTTGTGAACCACACAGTCAAAGGCTTCAGAATAGTCAATGAAGCAGAAGTAGATGTTTTACTGGAATTCTCTTGCTTTTTCCATGATCCAGCAGATGTTGACAATTGGATCTCTGGTTCTGCTGCCTTTTCTAAATCCAGCTTATACATCTGGAAGTTCTTGGTTCATATATTGTTGAAGCCTGGCTTGTAGGGTTTTTAGTATTATCTTGTTATCAATGTAATGAAATGAGTGCAATTGTGCAGTAGTTTGAGCATTCTTTGGCATTGCCTTTCTTTGGGATTGGAATGAAAACTGACCTTTTCCAGTCCTGTGGCCACTGCTGAGTTTTCCAAATTTGCTGGCATATTGAGTGTAGCACTTTCAGAGCATCATCCTTTAGGATTTGAAATATCCCAGCTGTAATTCCATCACCTCCACTGGCTTTGTCCATCAAGATGCTTGCTAAGGCCCACTTGACTTCACATTCCAGGATGTCTGGCTCTAGGTGAGTGATCACAACGTTCTGGTTTTCTGGGTCATTAAGATCTTTTTTGTATAGCTCTTTTGTGCATTCTTGCCACCTCTTCTTAACATTTTCTGCCTTTATTAAGTCCCTATCATTTCTGTCCCTTATTGTGCCCATCTTTGCATGAAATGTTTCCTTTTTATATCTTTAATTTTCTTGAGGAGCTCTCTAGTCTTTCTGATTCTATTGTTTTCTGCTGTTATTTGCATTGTTCACTAAGGAAGGCTTTCTTATCTCTCCCTTCTAATTCTCTGGAACTCTGCATTCAGAGGGGTATATCTTTCCTTGTTCCTTTGCCTTTTACTTCTTTTCTCAGCTATTTGTAAGGCCTCCTCTGACAACCATTTTGCATTTCTTTTTCTTGGGAATGGTTTTGATTACCATCTCCTGTACAATATCAAGAACTTCCATCCATAGTTTGTCAGGCACTCTATCAGATCTAATCCTTTGAATCTATTTTTCACTTCTACTGTATAATCATAAGAGATTTGATTTAGGTCATACCTGAATGGTTTTCCCTACTTTCTTCAATTTAAATATGAATTTGTTCATGATCTGAGCTACAGTCAGCTCCCAGTCTTGTTTTTGTATAGAGACTCTCCATCTTTGGCTGCAAAGAATATAATCAATCTGATTTCTGTATTGACCATCTGGTGATGTCCATGTGTAGAGTTGTCTCTTATGTTATTGGAAGAAGGTGTTTACTATGACCAGTCCATTCTCTTGGCAAAACTCTGTTAGCCTTTGCCATGCTTTATTTTGTACTCTGAAGGCAAACTTGCCTGTTACTCCAGGTATCTCTTTGCATTTCAGTCCACTGTGATAAAAAGGACATCTCTTTTTTTTGTGTTAGTTCTGGAAAGATCACATGGATCACAGTCTTGTCTAATTCAGCAAAGCTATGAGCTCTGGCATGTAGGTGTACTCAAGACAGCCAGGTCATGGTGAAGAGTTCTGACAAAATGTGGTCTACTGCAGAAGGGAACGGCCAACCGCATCAACAGTCTCCCCTTGAGAGCCCCATGAACAGTATGAAAAGGTAAAAAGTTATGGGCCTGAAAGATGAACTCCCCAGGTTAGTAGGTGCTGAATGTGCTACTGGAGAAGAGCAGAGAAATAGCACTAGAAGGAATGAAAAGGCTGAACCAAAGTGGAAACAACACCCAGTTGTCAATGTGTCTGGTGGTGAAAGTAAAGCTCAGTGATATAAAGAACAATATTGCGTAGGAGCTCTGGATTTTAGGTCCATGAATCAAAGTAAATTTGAAGTGATCTAATAGGAGATGGCAAGAGTGAACATCAACATTTTAGGAATCAGAGAGCTCACATGGATAGACTTGAGCGAATTTAACTCAGGTGACCATTATATCTACTACTGTGGGCAAGCATTCCTTAGAAGAAGTGGAGTAGCCTTCATAGTCAACAAGAGTCTGAAATACAATACTTGGGCTCAAACTCAAAACGAGATAAAGTTGATCCTCACCTTAGAAAAGTATAATTGTCCAACATCAAATGTTTCTTGTTCCTCCTAAAACTTACTGGAAAATAACGAAACAAACAGATGTTCAAATTGCAACACCTTGTCTTTTAACCATAGGACCCAAATAAACTTATTCCAAGCATGTAGGCAATGAAGTAGCTGAGAATGTCAAGTGTGTGGCCCACAGTGGTATAATGAAATGAGTACCACTGCCGTGTGCCCCTTTCTTCAGATGTCAAATGGGTGAGGTGGGCTGATGGAGACCTGAAAGGATACCTTATTTATGTAGAACTTCATCTAGAGATTTGATTTATTCACCAATATAATAAAGCAATTAAATATAAATTTATTAAGTTTGAGCTTGTAAAATGTCATTTTGAGGGATGGATGAGATTAAAAAAAAAAAACATCTAATTTCTGACCTCAGATAACCTAAGAATGTAAGCAAAATTCCAGTGTAGGTGGGAGGCAAGATAGCTAAGTAGATGGATGGGTGGATGGATGGGTGGATATACGGATAGGTAATAGATATCTCACAGACGTGTGGATGAATTGATGGATCGGTAGATAGAGGATAGGCAAATAGTTAGATAATGGATATCTGATATGTGGATGGATGGGTGGATGGATGGATAGGTAGGTAAGATGATAATAGATAGGTAATACATAGATATGGAGATACAGAGATATATGCTAGACACACTTAGCTGTTTATTCGTGTGCTTGCTCTCTGAATAGTTGTCATGTACCTATCGTATATTAGCTACTGTGTTGCCAAAGGTAAAGTTATATAGTCATTGTCCTCATGGAATGAACAGTCTAATAATGAATTCATAGAGGTGTAAATATTGGTAATGGATCTGTGCACAAGATATGATTCACATAGCACACAAGGAGAACTGCTGAATCTAGAGACCAAAAGTAAGATGTGATTAAATTCTAAACCAATTAGTTAAAATTCTGAATGCTAGTGATGCTGTTAATAGGGATAGATCAATATGGGTCATTGTAGCTGGCAAAGTCTTCTAGGAAAAGAGTTGGTATGTAAACACTGAAAAATGGAAATGTCTGGACAAATGGAAGGGCAAGGAAGGACTTTATTACCGGTTTCAGGAATAGAACAGATTCTTGGCTGGTTAAGGGTGCTTAATGAGGGCAAAGATAGTAAATAAGGAGTGGCTCTTTGTAACAAGAATGACAACAAAAATTAAAACTTAATTCTGCTTGCAGGAAGGAAGTGCCACAAAGAAATGAATGCATTGAAGACAAAATTGTTTCAAATTGTCTTGCCATAGATACAAGTGGGATATTTATAGACAATTCAGCAGCAACTACAAGGCTGACACAGAAGAAACTTTCCATCTCCATTTCCAATTATTGTCCTAGAACACTTCAAAGTAAGCAAATCTAAAATCCAATACAGGCAGTGTGAGCTCTAGGAACACAAGAGGTTGTGTCTCTTTTATAAAGAGGATTTCAGAGGATGGGAAAGGCAGGAAAGGTGGCATTTAAAGGCAGTGGTTCTATATGAGAGAATGCACTGGTAAAGCACCACCACAGGAAGCCACTCTCTTTTCAAGCAACATCATCAACGCACCAGGCATGTTGATAAAGGGACAGGTAGCATTTTAATTCTCGGTCTTTCCAAAGCAAGCCAATGGTTTGCTGCTCAGGGGTAATAAATTTGGCTCTCTTTGTGCTGATCATGAATTTGCAATTGAATCAATGTGCTGCTGGGGTCCTCACCTCATCTTTTCCATCCTTTGGGAAACACTTCCCTGAATGGATAGCTCTAAAAAGTGATAGCAGTATGTTCTTTTAAATCTCTTCTGAAAGAGAAATTCAGCCCAAACGTGCACCTAGGAAACGTATCCTAACATCTTCAAACAGGAAGAAACAGTTTCTTAGACCAAATAAGATGACAACTACTAAAACTAAGGAGTCCTACGGGAAGGTAAAAAGTTAATTTTGAATCCCAAAATAAGTTGTCAGTGAATGATTTCAGATATATATTACTTTTGTAACCGAATAGCATGAATCTCAACAAAAAGTTAGCTCTGATTTGAATAGTCCCCAAGATAAGAATCAGAATTCTGAGAACATTGTGATTTCCTGTTTGTTAAATGCATTTGTCTTGCTCCCCCCGCCGCCCCCATCCCAAAGGCTATCTGTATTCTGTGACATTACAGACCCCAGATCCCTTTTCAGATGCTCCTTAAACTCAGACTTCATTCTCTCCAGATTCTCTTTCCTCTCGGCCAGATTTACCCATACGAGTTCTTTAAATTTTGTTGCTCTTCTGGGCTCACACTTTCCCTTTACTGTCTTCTGATTTTATAGACCCTCCTTGGCAATTAAACTTAGGTCCTTGTAAACAAATCCAGTTGTGCATTTCTCTGCTTACATCCACTGTGACTTACACATGCACACTTCTAATGTGGTGGTGAAAGAAGAAAGTGAAAGTGAAGTTGCTCAGTCGTGTCAGACTCTTTGTGACCCCATGATCTGTAGCCCCCCAGGCTCCTCTGTCCATGAGATTCTCCAGGCAAGAATACTGGAGTGGGTTGCCATTTCCTTCTCCAGGGGATCTTCCTGACCCAGGGGTTGAACGTGGGTCTCCTGCACTGCAAGCAGATGCTTTACCGTCTGAGCCACCAGGTAAGCCCAATGTCATGGGAGTCCCTGTAATCTCATTTGTAGTCCCCAGATGTTCTCCCAGTCTCTTTCCATGATACCAGTTAACCCTATGATCCAAATAGTTACCCATGCTGGATAGTTCAGTTAATCATAGCTATTCCTCCTCATTCTCTGACTTTAATTGCCTTTTATATTCTACCAAAATACATCTCATACTCATTTCTTGAAAAGTATATCCTATATCCTGTCTCCCTAATCACTCCCCTAGTTGAGATCCCCACCTCTTCTCATGAAACATTACAGTAGATTTCTCATGAATTTCTCCCTGCTTGCATTTTCTCTTTCCTTGAGTATATTTTCCATGTGGTCACCATACTCCAAAGCATAAATATTACATTATATTCCTGTTTATAAACCTTGCTTGGTTTCTACAGTATTAAATCACATCACCTTAACGTTTGAACTCCACTCTCAAATCCTACTGTCCTGTCATCTGATTTCAAGAAGCAGCTGCCCATCAGTGCACATGCTCTGCCTTCATCAGCACCCCGTCCAGTTATCATTCCCTCTTCCTGGAGCATCTGTACTACCTTCTGTGTCTTGTTGGTGTTGTTCAGTCACTCAGGCATGTCTGACTCATTGTGACCCCAGAGGACTGCAGCACGCCAGGCCTCCCTGTGCTTCACCGTCTCATGAACTTTGCTAAAACTCATGTCCATTGAGTCTGTGATGTCACCCAACATCTCATCCTCTGTCGTCCCCTTCCCCTCCTGCCTTCAATCTTTCCCAGCATCAGGGTCTCTTCCAAAGAGTCGACTCTCCACATCAGGTGGCCAGAGTATTGGAGCCTCAGCTTCAGGATCAGAACTTCTAATGAGTATTTCATGTTGATTTCCTTTAGGATTGACTGGTTTGATATCCTTGCTGTCCAAGGGACTCTCAAGAATCTTCTCCAGCAACAATTTGAAAATAAGATTTTGTCACTGTTTCTACTTTTTCCGTATCTATTTGCCATGAAGTGATGGGACCAGAGGCTCATGCCCATAATGTTAGTTTTTTGAATGTTGAACTTTAAGCTAGCTTATTCACTCTTCTCTTTCACTTTCATCAAGGGGCTCTTTAGCTCCTCTTTGCTTTCTGTCATTATGGGGTTATCATCTGTGTATCTGAGGTTGTGGATATTTCTCCCAGAATCTTATTTCCAGATTGTGAGTCATCCAGCCTGGCATTTCACATGATGTACTAGGCCATGTCTTGTCATCCTCAGATCCCTGTGACATATTAACAAATTCCAACCTTTTATCTTAAAATCAACCAATTCACCTTGGGCATTTCCTAAGTGAAAGACATGCAATATGCTACCTGGAATTTTAAAAATGTATAAAACTCAGAAAAGAAGACCTTACAGAAGTACAGAAAATTACCCCCAAACACTGCTAACAGCTTCTCTAACTTGTGATGAGAATGGTACATTCTTTCTATGGGGAATCATTTGTAGAACTGCCACTTAGTTAATTCCTTTGGAACAACAGACTAGTTCCAAATTGAGAAAGGAGTACATCAAGATTGTATATTGTCATCTTGCTATTTAACTTATATGCAGAGTACATCATGTGAAATGCTGGTCTGGATGAAGCATAACCCAGAATCAGGATCATGGAGAGCAATATCAGTAACCTCAGATATGCATCTAACACCACCCTTATGGCAGAAAGTGAAGAGAAGCTAAAGAGCCTCTTGATGAAAGTGATAGAGGAGAGTGAAAAAGCTGGCTTAAAATTCAACATTCAAAAAACTAAGATCATAGCATCCGGTCCCATCACTTCATGGCAAATAGATGGGGAAACAATGGAAACAGTGACTTTATTTTCTTGGACTCCAAAATCAGTGCAGATGGTGACTGCAGCCATGAAATTCAAAGACACTTGCTCCTTGGAAGAAATGCTGTGACCAACCTAGACAGCATATTAAAAAACAGAGACATTACTTTACCTATAAAGGTCTGTCTAGTCAAAACTATGGTTTTTCCAGTGGTTATGTATGGATGTGAGAGTTGAACCATAAAGAAACCTGAGAGTCGAAGAATCAGTGTTTTTGAACTGTGGTGTTGGAGAAGACTCTTGAGAGTCCCTTGGACTGCAACGAGATTCAACCAGTCCATCCTGAAGGAAATCAGTCCTGAATATTCATTGGAAGGACTGATACTGAAGCTGAAGCTCCAATACTTTGGCCACCTGATGGGAAGAACTGACTCCTTGGAAAAGGCTGATAACGGGAAAAAAATGAAGGCAGGAGGATAAGGGGACAGGAGAGAATTAGATGGTTGGATGGCATCACTGACTCGATGGACATGTGTTTGAGCAAGTTCTGGGAGTTGGTGATGGACATGGAGGCCTGGTATGTTCTTGTCCATAGGTCACAAGCAGCGAAAGGCATTCAGAGAGTCTGTAGTTTAGTAAGAAATTGTGATTCCACACCATCTTCCCTCTACCTGTCTTCCTGAAGAGGTTACTGTTTATGTATTCCTGGCACTTTTTAGAAAATAAAAGATGCATTTATCTATATAGCCTTTAGACTCCTCTCAAGCAGGATGACTCTGGAGTGGAAGTCCTACTCTCTTCCCAGTTTCCTAGTGAGGTTGAGCCCGAGTTTGCCCACAGGGTTGAGTTACTTAATAATCACCATGTCTTTGCTTCTTTCCCCTTTATCTCCTTGCCTCACCTGGTCCTTCCTCTGTACGGTTTTGCAGCACCACCTCCAAAATAATCTATTTACTTGGAACAGTTTTACTTGCAAATAATTTTTACTCACAAATAACTTTCTTAAACCCAACTTTGGAGGGAACTTGCAGGACTCATAAGAATAGCTGGTACTATTCTCAGACAATGCTAGCATTTTCTGGGGATTTGTAACCTACAGAAATGGAATGATTTGTTTATGCTCTAATAGGATATTAACAGGTAGTATTGATATTTTTGAACAGGGGCATGGGTATATGCAGATGTGTGTGTGGGTGTGGATGTGTATGGCTTCGTGGATTTCAGTTCTTCTCTACTGAAGTGATTCTTTGTTCCAATTAAATACAATGGTCTCTCATTCCTAAAAGCTGTATTGGTTAGAACAGTTTGGTTGTTTACAGGTTTTCACTTGGAACAAAGAAAATAGACATGTTCATTAAAAGATTTGAAATACCACATCTTTAGATTGTGCTTTATGGAGGGTGAATTGAACCCTTGTCAATTCCAGACACATAGCCAGTTGGGTTTCTTCTTTGAAGAAAGTATTTAAATGGATGCAGATGATTCTACTTATTCTTTTTTTTTTTTTTTTACAGTTTCTTAGATAAAAGAAAATGTAAAGAATCCTGACTTATTTGAACTTTCATTCCTATAGGATTAGAAAATGCAATGGGTTTTCTTATATTCGTCAAAATCCTGGCTACACATTGGAATCTTTTTGTGCACATTTCTGTAAATTTAGCTTCATATTTTATTTAGCTACCCTCCTGTCTTATTCAAGTGCCATTGTCAGCAGACAAAGCTTTGAGTGTAAAGAATGTGGTGTGATAAACAAGAGGATGATAAAGAGAAAAACTTAATTCTCTATAAATGGAAGTCACACCACAGTAAATTTGAAACAGAGCTGTTAAAATTAAGCTCCAAATAAAGAGGGGAGCTTTTCTTTTTTTCTGTGAAACTCTTTGATCTTTTTTCTGTATATTTAATTTTTATTTTTATTTCTCCTGAGTTTATATAATGATGTGTGTAAGTACTTTGGAGGGGGGTATGTGAATTAGGAAAAAGCCAACCTTCTCAAAGTAATTTATTCTTTACTTTTCTATTCATCTTTTCCTACAGTACTGCTAATTGTGTCTTATTCTTAAGTCCCATTGCTTCAACTAGTTTAGATATGAGAAACAAAACAAACAAAAAATGCCCCCAGAAAACTAAGAAATGAGTCAAATATAAACTGGTACATTCAGCCCAGAGGAGAATGGTCACAACTGTAGTCTTTAAAGTTGCACAGTAGGAGAATTAACCAATATAAACACCCGTAAAATATAAGATATTTCATTGAACTTTGCTAACTAATCAGTTTTCAGCTGGCTTGCTAAAGGCATGTATAAATAAGCATATGGGCTGTAGCCCGCCAGGCTCTTCTATCCATGGGGCTCTCCAGGCAAGAAGACTGGAGTGGGTCGCCGTGCCCTCCTCCAGGGGGTCTTCCCAGGAGTTGACCCGTGTCTCTAGGTCTCCTGCATTGGCAGGCGGGTTCTTTAGTACCTGCTGCCACCAACAAAGCCCACAAGAAGCATTCTTGTATAGTTAGAATGAAGACAGCATTAAAGTATGCTGATTTCTTTCCACGTTTTCACATCATCTGGTTCAAGAAGTCTAGTTGAAAAAACTAAGCATAACTATTATTAAAAAGTCTTTTAAATCTGCATGAAGAGATCCTGACAAAAAACAGGCCACGTGCCTACTGTTGGCAGTCTGCTCTGTGTTTCCAAGAGGTGTGAGTTCTTACACAATTCCAGGAAGTCTCCTACACGTGAACCAGCGAGTTGCCAACTTTCCAGTATGTGAAGGTGTCCTCATGTTCTGTCACACAAGTTAGCTCACGAGTCTGGCTCACGTTGTTACGTGTGCACATCCTCGACAAGCTGTTGTGCTTTTGTGCACTTTTCTGTATAGTACTGTATGGACGACAGTGGTAAATAAAGTATCTTTCTTTCAAGCTCAGGGTGTTCAGAAATAAGAGGGTAGATAGAATTGCATCCAGCAAGAACCCAGAACCTGTGCCGCTGGCGTCAGGTGTGAGTAAAATCACAGCTGGCGCCCCACTTCCTGCTGCTGGTGAGCCTTCAGCTCTGCCATCTTCCTCCTCCTCCAGGCAGTGCTTCTTCCTGCCTCATCACTCAATTCCAGCCCCGATATTGTACTTTAAGGTAAAGCTCAACATTGAGAAAGCTAAGATCATGGCATCTGGTCCCATCACTTCATGGGAAATAGATGGGGAAACAGTGTCAAACTTTATTTTTGGGGGCTCCAAAATTACTGCAGATGGTGATTACAGCCATGAAATTAAAAGATGCTTACTCCTTGGCAGAAAGGTTATGACCAATATAGACAGCATATTGAAAAGCAGAGACATTACTTTGCCGACAAAGGTCCATCTAGTCAAGGCTATAGTTTTCCCAGTAGTCATGTATGGATGTGAGAGTTGGATGGTGAAGTAAGCTGAGTGCAGAAGAATTGATGCTTTTGAACTGTGGTGTTGGAGAAGACTCTTGAGAGTCCCTTGGACTGCAGGAAGATCCAACCAGTCCATCCTAAAGGAGATCAGTCCTGGGTGTTCATTGGAAGGACGGATGTTGAAGCTGAAACTCCGATACTTTGGCCACCTCACTCGAAGAGTTAACTCATTAGAAAAGACCCTGATGCTGGGAAAGATTGAGGGCAGGAGGAGAAGGGGACGACAGAGGACGAGATGGCTGGATGGCCTCACCGACTCGATGGCCATGGGTTTGGGTGGACTCCGGGAGTTGGTGATTGACAGGGAGCCCTGGCGTGCTGTGGTTCATGGGGTCGCAAAGAGTCGGACACGACTGAGCGACTGAACTGAAGTGAACTGTCAGACTAAATTTTTCCTTTATTCTTCGCTTAGTGTTTTATGTAGTATTTGTGTGAAGAGCATTGTGAATCTACTAGAGAACAGCACTATACCGCCGAATGGGCTCCCCAGGTGGTGCCAGCGACAAAGGCCCTGCCTGCAGTACAGGAGACGTGAGAGGCGCAGCTTGGGTCTGGGAGGTTCCCTGGAGGAGGGCGTGGCAACCCACTGGGGTATTCTTGCGTGGAGAATCCCATGAGTAGAGGGGCCTGGCGGGCTGCAGCCCCTAGGATTGCAAAGGGTTGGACGTGACTGAAGCAACTGAGCATGCATGCGTATAGCCGATTGTGTTAGCCAGCTACTTAGGCTAACTTTGTTGGACATATGGACAAGTTGGACTTACGAACATGTTCTCAAGAGGGAATTCATTTGTAGGCAGGGGGTTTACTGTATTTTTTAAAATACATTCTAAATGAATGATGTATCGTGTTGCCTGTGAACGCAACTCCCTTTTAAAGAAGCAGCAAGTGGACATGTATGAATTATCTTGTTGTGGAAGGTTAATTTATATCAAAGTAATAGAAGACTTGAACTCTGAGTTCTAAAAGCAGCCTGCGTATTTCATGAAATTCCTGTTATTACCCAGCAGGGAAATAGATCCAGCAGCCGTTTGTATTCCCTACTTTTGCCATTGCTAGAACCAAGCTGAACTGACTGTACTTTTTGTTATAATCATACTGTGGGGTGTTTAGCCACCTGATACAAAGATCTGACTCATTAGAAAAAGATACTGTTGTCTGGAAAGATTGAAGGCAGGAGGGAAAGGGGACAGCAGAAGATGAGATGAGTGGATGGCATCACTGACTCAATGGTCATGAGTTTGAGTAGGCTCCAGGAGCTGGTGATGGACAGAGAGGCCTGGCGTCCTGCAGTCCGTAGGGTCACAAAGAGTCGGACATGACTGAGTGACTGAACAACAACAGTGGGGTATTTTTATAATGGATTTGAATAGATCTTTTTTTTTCACTGAAATATTAATATTTTACTCTAATAATAGAATCTTATTCAGAAGAAATACAAAAACATGGTTCCCTGTTAATAGTAATTTCTTCTTTGAAACCTAAAAAAATTATTTGCTAGGTATTTATTGAATGGCTTTTATTGATCCTCTAAGACTGTGATGTGTGTGTGTTTGTGAATGTCTTTATATATAAAAAAACATTTCTTGGTGTTTCCTAACATCTAAGTTCATGGTCAAGTGTACTTCCGAGCCTGTGTGAGTATTTTAGTCTCTTTGCTCTGCTTTGTTTACCACTACTTAGCTTCCCCCGCCCAGCTTTTTCTTCCACGCTCTCTTTTTCCTGTTGGCAGCTACTGAAGCTACGCTGCAGGGTACTGTCAGCTTCCAGTTACGGGGCTGAGGTCCATGCTTCTGCGGGACGTGGGCAGTAGATGGCGCTAGACAAATGCCGAAGCTTCTCATGAGTTGCTCCAGTGAGATTCTTTGCATCAAAACAAATGTAAATTGCTTGCCACTGTAAATCAAATGCAAGATAAAACCTACATTTAATAATTCATATCAGTGAAATAATGGCTTTGGTAGAAGAAAACAGGTCACTTTTTAATTCCAAAGTGAAACAACTGTCACATATGCCAAGGCCAGATCATTTGAGAGAGTCAGTGAACTTGCGTATCCTCAGATGACAGGGTATAAGGCTTGTTCTATTATGATTCTTATGCCTGATCTAATCTGAGTTGTTAGGATCCTACTACACAAGAAAAGGATGGGAAGAATCAAGTTCTCAGAGCACACCGCATCCTACAGCGAAGGAAAGAAGGGCATCAGGTCTTGATGTGAGTTCCTAATATCCAGGCAGATTTCCTTAGTAAGGAAGGAAAGCAGGGAAGAAGGAAGAAATGAAGGAGAAAGATAATAAAGAGAACAGAAAAAACATATCAAAGAGGACAAATCAAAGCTTGTGGAAAGATTTATCCACTAAAATCTATGAAGATAATATAAATGATCAAAGTTCTAACTTCATATGTACCTCCTCTGTTCATAATTATATATACATTTATGTATAATTGGGCTTCCCAGGTGGCACTAGTGGTAAGGAACCCACTGTCAATGCAGGAGACATAAGAGATACAGGTAGGGTCCCTGGGTCAGGAAGATGCCCTGGAGGAGGGCATGGCAACCCACTCCAGTGTTCTTGCCTGGAGAATCCCTGTGGACAGAGAAGTCTGGTGGGCTATAGGGTCTCAAAATAGTTGGACACTACTGAAGCAAGTTAGCAGGCATGCATATGTATAATTATACATATACACACAATGATTTATGTTTAAACTACATCTGAATTTAAGATGCTATCCTTCTAAATGGCCATCACAATAGTGGCTGACTGTATATATTTTGGTGCACCCAAATTGTGGAATACTGTGCATCCTTTGAGGAAATTGAGTTCTATCTCTGTTGAGTTTCTGAACTTTATTATTAAATGAGATAAAGAACAACACACAGAAATGTGACTGAAGCCTAGTTTTGTAAGATGGTATGTGCATATCTTCCATTTTTTGCATATACAATAAAAGTTCTACATGGATACATCATGTACAAGGTATTACCAATTTTAACTCTTGGGTTGAGGAGTTAAGAAAAGAATAAGGAATTTTTCACAATTCAGTTTGCAAAATTCTGTAATGTATAAATATTTTTGCAATAAGCGTGGGTAGTTTAGGTAAAAATATATGACCAATAAAGAGACCCTGAAACAATGAATATTGTTTTTATTTATCAGAAAAGAGACACTTTGAAGTTGTCATTAGAGATTGAAACACATTCTTCATTTCTTCCAATTTTTAAGTATCGTGTTAAGTAATTATATGACCATCTGAGATTATGGCGATATGCTGAATCATCTTTGTCCTTTAGAGTTTCTAAATACAAAAAGAACTCATCTTATTGAAAAGAAAGAACATATGATAAAGACCAGTTATAACATGTAATACACAAAAATAAACAAGTGGAAAGATTTTGGTTTTGTTTATTCTCTATTCCAAGAATGTAGAAGGTATTTTAACAGTTTAAAAAAAGGAGAAAGAGAGAGCGTTATGCTTCCCAAGTTTTCTTAAATACCCATACAGGCAGAAAGAAATGATAATGAGAAATTCAGGATATTATGCTGCTATTATTTTGGTTTATCTTTTAATGATCATTAACTAAACTGCAACATTTAACACAAAACTGTAACTTTTCATAGGAAGCATGAACTATGGACATACTGATACATGAATTATATCCAATCATCTTGAGTTTATTATAATTTGTATAGACATATGCTTTCATTTGGGCTTCCCTGGTGGCTCAGATGGTAAACAATCTGCCTGCAGTGCAGGAGACCCAGGTACAATCCCTGGGTGGGGAGGATTCCCTGGAGAGGGGCATGGCAACCCACTCCACTCTTCTTGCCTGGAGAATTCCATGGACAGAGGAGCCTGGTGAACTAAAGTCCTCGGGGTCACACGGAGTTGAACACCACTCAAGTGACTTAACACACACACGTGCTTTCCATTTAAAATTTAATGATTACTAAGTATTCTGTTTGGTAAGGGAAATTTAGTCCATTACCTCACTGATGTGTAATATAGTAATTGAAACAGATGGAGTATTAACTTACAAGAAAGCTATCCAGTAGCCCTAGAGAATTAGTTTCTTCTTGGTTTCCACCAGTGTATTAAAAACACAATGGAGATAGTGGTATGTGTGTGTTTATGTGTATGTAAGAAAATACAGTTCTTAAGCTATATCGGGTCTACAAAATTGTTAGCATTTAACGTACTAGGTAAGTATTTTCTGGGTCACAAATTTGGTAATACTTATGTATTTAAGTGGAGTGTCCCCGGTGGCTCAGATGGTAAAGAACCTGCCTGCAGTGCAGGAGACTCGGGTTTGATATCTGGGTGGGGAAGATCCCCTGGAGAAGGAAATGACAGCCCAGTCCAGTATTTTTGCCTGGAGAATCCCATAAACAGAGGAGCCTGGTGGACTACAGTCCAAGGGGATCAAAGAATTAGACAGGAATGAGCAACTAACACACAATCACACACAGTTAAATAAAAATGGTACATAAGATTATTTCTCTTTTGTAACTGGAAACATGTTTTAGCATTTCAAAATGACATGTACTACTATACAATGAAATAGAGACATCAGTATTTGTAATCTGCTATCTATAATAGGTAGATACATGTATGCATGAACATAGATGCATCTCTTCCCACAGTCCTATGAGTGAATCCTCATCGTCAAAAGTGCAAGTATTATCTCATTTAACCCTCTCAAAAATTGTCTTGAATCAGTGATAGTATCAGTTTCTATTTTTCAGGGGAGCTGACACACACACAGTAATTTTTTTAACAAGGGTTTTTACTACTTTTACAGAATTGCACAGCTAATATCTGATTGTCACTGATTTCAAATTTAGTTCTGACTGGTACCACATCCAATACTTTCAACCAACACACCCCATTATTAGCTGTATTTTTATTCCTAGGTGCCTGTATGCACGGTAAGTCACTTCAGTCCTGTCTGACTCTTTGTGACCCCATGAACTGTCACCTGCCAGGCTCCTCTGTCCGTGGGATTCTCCAGGCAAGAGTACTGGAGGGGGTAGCCATGCCCTCCTCCAGGGGATCTTCCTGACCCAGGGATTGACCCCGAGTCTCCTGCATCGCAGGCTGGTTCTTTACCACTAGTGCCACTAGTCCCATTCCTAGGTACACATTATCAGTTAATCTTGAAAATAAGTAGACTATTGGGCCCTTATTTGTGGTTCCTCAATTTAAGTTACTAACAATGACTGGCTTTTTAATAATGATAAGAATGTGTTAATGTTAACACTAGTATTACATGACTACCAGTAAAAAAGTTAACATGTAAGTTTGATCAAGCATTTTCCTCCAAGCAATATGCGTATATTAACTTACTTAACTCTGTGTCAGCTCATTATTCTCCCATTCTGCAGATGAGTAGACTTTGGTTGGAGAATCCCGCTTACTGCTGTCTCTCTGGGTCTAAGAGGCAAAGTGACGGTCACAAGAAAGCAGTTATTTGTCAAAGAGTCTTACATATCTAGCCATTTTTGAAAACTGAATTTAAAGGACTACAAATCCCGAAAATACCTGTAATACCACATATCTTGATAGTAAGGTCTTAGCTGGAGAGTCCCACCAAAGGTCTGCGACAGTATATATATATATTTTGATGTGCAATATTGCAAAGGCATGCAGGATTGATGGCATGCAGTCACCTAAGTGTTGTCATGTGTATCAAAGCCAATCCACTTTTTATAGAGATCAGTAATGCACTTCCCTTTAAGCAACTGAAAAATAAAGTGTGTCAGTCATTAGTATGACATTATCTTTGAGAAGTTACATACACATAAACCAACACATTCCAACCAGTAACTTCCCTCAGCATCATCATTCTATACCCAAGCTTGCATTTTGGTGTAATAAGGTTAAGTGCAAGGTGGCTATAAAATACAGCATCTATGAAAAAAGCCAGGTTATGGCTGTTGTGGGACTATCACTAGCAATTTGCTTTTGCAAAAATAAAGAAATTCGAAATGAATGTTTGGCTCAAATAGAAAGTGTGATGGCCTCAGATAATTGCTACTTATAAATAACTCTACCTCATCAGGATGTCTCCATTTACACAGGCTATATTTAGGTTCTGCACTTAGTAATACCTCGCATATAATCAAGTGTTGGTCATCTTTGTAAGGAGGGGAAATATTAATCAAATGCTCTTTGATGACAAGACATAGCAGTGGGGCCGTTCATTTTCCAGAAGCTATTTGAGGAGTGGACTTATCAATTTACATAGCACTTGACAACTCCAGATTTTTCTAGCTTTTGCAGATGGTTTGAAAGGTACACCAAAAAGATTCAGCTGTAACAATGGTGAAATTAATTATGAAAGTAAAGATATGGGTCCACTTGTTATCATAGGGCTCATTTTATTTTTTCTTAAATTTCTTGCAAATCTGTTTTCTGAATGGTTTATTTTGAATAAAAAAATGAACTGAAGTTTTCAGAGAATTAATTGTTATTATTAATAATTTCAGCATCTAAAATCTCTATACTACTCGGCACATTACATATTAAGGAATGATAAGACCACAAAATGTAAGGGTTCTCTGTGGATGATAAAGTTACAAAGATAAGATCATAAAAAATAAGGATTCTGAATTGGTGGAATATACATCCCACTTTTCATTCATTGCCTTATGTCTTTAATAACTAAATAGAAACTAGATGGAAGGTTGCCTATTAACATTTTCATGTTGCAACTTTTATTTATATGTATTTCTTTATTTAAATATTTATTTATATGCATTTATTTATGATCTTGGTAAAGGAAAAACAGAAAATGCCATTTTCAGTTCTGACTAAACTATTGTACATGTAAGTTATGTGCACTGGAGAAATAATTTAGCTTCTGAGGGTTTCTATTTACTCAGTTGTCAAGTATAGTGCTCATCTTGAGGGGATTAAGAGTGTCTAGCATGAAGAAGTGAGAAAAATGGATGTCTTTTCAAAACTAGATGTGTTTTGTTAAAAAAAAAAAAAAGAGGAAAGAACAAAGAATAGAACAGGCACAAAGCTCTTTAGTCAGCATTACCTTAGAGGAGCAATTAAGAAAATGATATCCACAGGAGATTCTCTTCAAAGACAGAGGTCGTCTTTTTTTGGTTCTGTCCGTGTAAGAACAATACCTGGAGAAGTAAGTAGGTGACTAGATGCATACAATATTTGCAGCAGGACTAAGAACCGAGAAAGAGATTTAATGTGAATTTAAGAAAGTCTGATAAATTGAGGTTTTGTGGAAAACTTTTCACTTGAATTGAAACGGTGGCCATCCACCTCTCGCTCAGTCACTAAGTCTGTGCAGCTCTTTGCGATTCCATGGACTACAGCACGCCAGGCTCCTCTTCCTTGACTGTCTCCCCCAGAGTTTGCTCAGATCCATGTCCATCGAGTCAGTGATGCCATCGAACCATCTCATCCTCTGCCGCCCTCCTCTCCTTTTGTCTTCAGTCCTTCCCAGCATCAGGGTCTTTTCCAGTGAGTCGGCTCTTCACATCAGGTGGCCAAAGGACTGGCGCTTCCAGCTCCACCATCAGTCCTTCCAGTTAATACTCAAGGTTGATCTCCTTTAGGATTGGCTGGTTGGATCTCCGTGCAGTCCAAGGGACTCTCAAGGGTCTTCTCCAACACCACAGTTCAAAAGCATCAGTTTTTCGTCACTCAGCCTTCTTTATGCTCCGATTCTCACATCCTTATATGAATACTAGAAAAACCATAGCTTTGACTATATGAACCTTTGTCACCAATGTGCCATCTTACACCCATGTTATGAACTTTGCAGTTTAGCATGACAAGTACTAATCATTTTGAACTGGTAGCACAGCTGGATTACTGTTATTGATGGTTCATGTAGGCTTAGAACCACCAAGGTGTCAAAACCTGAGCGACATAATATGACACAAGGCCAGTCTTTCCAATTTATCTGTTGCTGTTATGTTACATCTCGAGGATTTCCTGTGTAAATAGAAACTGGTGGAAACCATTTTGGGATCAAGAATTTCAGATGATGGACGCAAGAGCGTAAGCTCTTCACAGTGATTTTTTTTTCAACTTCATGATTTAGTTTAATTAAAATTAAATGAAAAACAGTAAGTCCTAAAATACATAAAAAAATTAAGAATTATTGTTCAACTGAACCCTCTTAAGATCTGATCAGTGCATAAAGTAGGCTTCTGCTCTTGGTTGTGTGCGTGCTCAGTCACTCAGTCATATCTGACTCTTGGTGACCCCATGGACTGTAGCTTGCTAAGCTCCTCTGTCCATGGGATTTTCCAGGCAAGAATACTGGAGTGGGTTGCCATTTCCTTCTCTCAGGGATCTTCCTGAGTAAGGACCTCAACCCGGTCTCCCAAGTCTCCTGAGTTGGCAGGCAGATTCTTTATGCCTGAGCCACCTGAAAAGGGCTCTATTTTTTGTTAGCGTAGTGCTGTTCTTTTTCCTATGGACCGACTGGGCACAAGCTGTGCAATAGAGCAACTGGGGTTGATCGAAGACCATCTCACTTCTATCATCAAAAGAATTGCAAACTGATGTTCATTGTATTTAGATCTATGTTAAAATGGAGACTGAAGTCACTTTAATGATGGTCATTGTAGGGATAATAAAAATATTGTTTTCCAAAAGATCCTCTAATGTATTGTTACATCATGTTTTGATAGGAAATGTAAACAAAAAACACAACAAAACTGTTTTTTTATTACTCAAAGCCATCAGTTTTACTTCAGACATTATAGGCATGAAGAAAATGAAGTAACTGTTTTCACTGTAAGCTGCTGATTTTATTGCAGTAAGTTCCAAGATTCTTAATGAGATTTTCTCTTTATTCAAAGCAGAGGTAATGCATGTTATTTCCATAAGAACACTAAGCCAGAGATTTTGTGGAACTGCAGGTACTTTAATTTCCTAAATAACATGTCTGTTTTTATCCATGAGAATCATTTAAGTTCATGTCATTGAAATAAGTCAAGAATTAAGTAACATATTAAGCAAATTTGGATTTAAAATATCATACTGCATTTAAAAATTATATACATAACTCTATATTATATCTACATTTAGAAATATATGTAACTATTAGGTGATATTAACATATGCTTTGCAGGAGAGTGCTGCCTCAGTTCTGCCAGATTTGTGCGTGTGTGTGTCTGTGTGTGAGGCTTCCCTGACAGCTCAGGTGAGAAAGAATCCACCTGCAATGCAGAGAGCCTGGTTCAATTCCTGGCTGGATCTGGAGAAGGGAAGGCTACCCACTCCACTATTCTTGGGTTTTCCTTGTGGCTCAGCTGGTAAAGAATCCACCTGCAGTGCAGAGATCTGAGTTCAATCCCTGGGCTGGGAAGATCCCCTGGAGAAGGGAAAGGCCACCTACTCCAGTATTCTTTCCTCCAGTGTTTATGTGTGTGTAAAGGGTAAATTCTGAAATTTCAGATAGTAGGCCACCTCTTTTTCGCTTTATTGACTATAGGTGATTTACAATGTTGGGTTAATTTCTGCTGTATGGCAAAGTGATTCAGTTATACATGTAATATTTTCATATTCCTTTTTATTGTGGTTTATTACAGAATATTGAATATAGTTCCCTGTGCTATGTAGTACGACCTTGATATTTTTTCAGCCCATAGGTAACAGTTTGCATCTGCTCCTCCCAAACTCACAATCCTTTCCCAAACTCCGCTCCTTCCCCATTGGCAACCAAAAGTCTGTTCTCTATCAGTCTGAATCAATTTCTCTTTTGTAGATAAGTTCATCTGGGTCATCTCTTTCAGACGTTCGATATGACTTGAAACATGTCAGAGAATGCAAGCTTTATTTATTTTAGCCAACATAAAAAAATCATCTTTATTCATATGGGAATTACCCGTTGAATCTTTTTAATCACAAGATAGTTTCTCTTACTCATGCAGAGACTTTATTTAACCTGTTTGTTATAATCCTTAATGTCTGATTGCGAGTGTCCATGGAATAAAATTTTAAAATTAATAAAGTTAACAACTCATGATGCTATAAAATAAAAATTGGTATTAACATTGGAAAAAAGTAATTATAATGAAGATTCTGTCCATAAAAAATCACATATGTAAAAATCAAATGTAAATTAAACTGTGTGCTCAGTCATTTCAGTTGTGTTCGACTCTTTGTGACCCCATGGACTGCAGCCCATCTGGCTGCTCTGTCCTTGGGATTCTCCAGGCAAGAATACTGGAGTGGGTTGCCATTTCCTTCTCTAGGGAATCTTCCTGACCTGGGAATCAAACCTGCTTCCCTTATGTCTCCTACATTGGCAGGTGAGTTCTTTACGTTTAGTGCTACCTAAGAAGAATACACAAATTAAACTATACTTTAGATTTTTTGGAAATGATTCCTGTCCATTACACTGGGCAATACTAGGCACATTATGGGTAGCACAGTAAGGAAGAAATAATTTTTAAACAGTTGCAAGCTGAGTACATTTTCAAGTGATTATTTGCTTTTGATTTTCATTCTAAATATATCATGGATTTGGCATAATTACTCCAAATCGTGTGTGTGTGTGTGTATGCATGTGTGTGTTCCTCAAAATGATGGATATTCTATTTTAGGTACTTTAATAGCTACTTGGAACTCAGCCCATTTTTTATGCACATTGTTATCATTAAGATATTGGATGAAAACCCACACAATTAATTTAAAAAATAACCAGATATAGTTTTGCATGCATGATTGTATAAACTCTATAATTATGTCATTTTATATGTTACATTGAAACAGAAAAGATTAATGGCCCAAGAAATAAAAACACTATTAATACAAAGAATAATAATATCGCCAAATTGAGGTAGGTATTGAATCAAATACCAATCATTTTTGAATAATGCCTTGACATTTCTTTTAGGATCCATTTATGAAGGAAAATAACATTTCACTTGCTCTTTTAAAAAAAAAAATTTTCCCTGTCTTAGAAAGGTAACTTTAAATCAAGAAAATTTGATTCCATTTCTTTTTTCCCAAAGAATTTGCATATTTTGTTTAAAATTACTCCAAAAAAATACAAACTAACATGCTTATCAGATACATCAATTATGTTGTACATATTTATTGTATAAAATATTAATTTTAATAGAAAAGGATAAGCTTTTATTATTGATGAATCAAATTGAGAAATGCACACATTTTTATTCAAAGTAAATACTCAGCCAAGCTCCCCAAGAAGAGATATCAAGGAGAGTGTTGCTTATGTGAAAATCAGAAATGGTTCTGCAAAATTGTTGCTAAAATTTGCAGGAATGAGAGTATGAGATAAAAATACATGTGAGTTATGCTCTTCACTAAAATAGTCAGCAGTAATTTAATGTTACGAGACTGTGTATATGATATCAGTACTGATGTTCTAGAATTCTGTTGCATGTTCTGGTCTGTTGATTCTCATGGGGGTGGGGCTAAATAAACTGATTACTGAAGGCTTGGCTATAGATTGATGTTGGACAAGGACTCCGGTGATTTTAAGGGAAATACTATAATCTCACCAGCAGAAAATAGATAACCACCATTCAATGAGAATGTATCTTTCACTCACTGTTCTTAGTGTTTGTTACATCTTTGAAGTAATCCTCAAAACACTTTTCAATATCATTTTTCTCCCCATGCTCGATATGAAACAGCTAAGGTCAGGAGAAACGAACTTGCTCAATTTATATGTACAGACGATTATCCACATAAACCTGATCAATGATGATGCCATGTTTCATGGTAAACACGGAACGTTTAACTGTAATGTCGACTGCAGTTCACCAGTGGCCCAAACATGGTCCAACCAACGGTCACTTGCCATTTCCTTTCACAGGGTTCCTGAGAACCACACGGCCGTGTTTATGGTGGTCCCTCCTGACCTGACTTGACTGAGAGGTCATGGTCTCCCTTGCTTCTCTGCAGGTCTCTGGCTTCATGGTCTCCCTCACGTGTACTAGCTTTTCCTATCTTCCTAAACTCTGAAAGCCTCAAGCATCTGGGACCAGACTTGAGACCTCTCAGAGCAATGCTGAATCCTATCGTGATGTCACCTGTATGGCCCCACACACCTTCTCCGTGTGGTCACCTGCCATGTTTGTGTCTGCACCCAGACATCTCCAAACCCTTCCCCCCCGTGGCTTTTCTCATGTCAGTAAAAAGCAATTCCAGGCCTTAGTTCTAGACACTTGGAGCCATTCTGGATTTTTGTATTTCTCCTGTCTTTTGCTAAATATCATGTCTTGTTGCTTCTCATGTTACAATGTATCCATAGTCTCCCTACCTCTATGCCATCTTATTCCAAACCATCATTTTTCACTAGTTGTCATGTTAGCTTATTACCTTGTCTTCTAACTTTTTCCACACACCCATGCTATGATAGGAATGTTTGTATCTCTGCAAAATTCATAGTTAGAAATACTAAACCTCTATATGATGATGTTGGGAGGTAGGACTTTGTAGATGATTATGTCATGAAGGATTAATGCAGAGAGCAACCTTGCCCCTTCCTCCCTATAAGGATCAGTGAGAAGACTCACTAGGTCTAGGAACTCTTCTAGGAACCAAGAGGAAAGTCCTCACCAGACAGGAAATCTGTAAGCCTCTTGACCTTGAATTCCCAGCCTCCTGAACTGTAGAAATAATTTTTCTTGTTGATAAGCTGCCCAGTTAGTGCTGTCTTGTTCAGTTCAGTCACTCAGTCGTGTCTGAGTCTTTGTGACCCCATGGACTGCAGCATGCCGGGCCTCCCTGTCCATCACCAACTCCTGTAGTTGACTCAGACTCATGTCCATCGAGTTGGTGATGCCATCCAACCATCTTATCCTCTGTCACCCTCTCCTCCTCTCACCTTCAATCTTTCCCAGCATCAAGGTCTTTTCAAATGAGTCAGTTCTTTGCATCAGGTGGCCAAAGTATGTGAGTTTTAGCTTTAGCATCAGTCCTTCCAATGAATATTCAGGGTTGATTTTCTTTAGGATGGACTGGTTGGATCTCCTTGCAGTCCAAGGGACTTCTCCAACACCACAGTTCAAAAGCATCCATTCTTCAGCACTCAGCTTTCTCTATGGTCCAACTCTCACATCCATAAGTGACTACTGGAAAGACCATAGCTTTGACCAGACAGACCTTTGTTGGCAAAGTAATGCCTCTGCTTTTTAATATCTTTTGATATCTTGTTATGGCAGTCTAAAGACAGGAAGGTACTCCCTCTACCCGAATCACAGTTCGTCATCTACTTAATAGCTACAATGATTCTTTGAAAAAAAGAAAAGAAAAGCAAACACCTAGACCTAGTCAGATCCAGTTATCCCTTTGTACAAAACGCACCTCCAATTTTCTGCCTCCTTCAGTGCCGTGCTTACAGTCCTGGCGATGGTTGTGAACCTCCCAGGTCCTCTAGGTTGCGGCCCGCTCTGCCCTCATGCCCCTGCGCCTCGCTCCCTCCCCAAAGCCAGCCCCAGTGCTCCTGGGTTGGAGCCCACAGCCCCACCGACCCGCTCCTGGGCTCCACCGGCTGCCCCTTCACCCCTAGCACAAGCTCGCCTGGCCTTCTCTCCAGGTCCAGTCAGAAGCCACGTGCCCAAGGAAATCACGCTGCACCCCCGGTGTGTGCCGTAAATGTAGCTCTCTGCTCTTCAGGAGCTCCATCATCCTGTTTCATCTCTCTGCTCAATCTTCTTGAATGCTTGGTGGCCTCTACGCATATTTTATACACGTGTTTATTTTTCCATCTCCTCACTCTGAAAGTTGTTTCTCTCTGTCTCTCTTCTCCTTCACATAAGGACTCTTTCTGAGATGTATTGTGTTTACAATACATAATAATTTAATACATTTTTTAAAAGTCTTTAGGCCTCTGTATTTAAACATTTGATTCAACACGTATCTCCTAATCTTCTTTGATATCATATTGAAAACAAGCTAAGCCATCATTGCTTGAGGTGATACCTTTAAAAAAGGCAGTTGAGAAAACTTAATGCAAAATAGGCTTAATCTCTGTGAATTTGGGGAATTATATGCGTTGACACAAATCCTTCAATTCAGTGAGCTTAAAAAAGTAGAAATCGAAGGATCAGTGTAGTTGAATTTTGAGTGAGTATATAATTTAGACAAATATTAATTCTCCATTACTGCTATTCATCAAATTTCACTTGACAATGCTAACTAGCATTCCCGTTTTCTTTTCAAACATCCACCTATGTCATTTCCTCCATTCTCCTCTCCAGACACTAAATCCTGCCCTTACCGTAAACACGGGTGTAAAGCAGAGACTGATTCATGGGCGCCCCTCCCAACGTCTGTTTCCTTTCTTCATATGCACCTGGATGTTTGCAGTATGTAATAGGATCAAGCCGCCTTCAGGATTAAACCCTGAATCCACAGAGCCTGAAAAGTCAGCCTTCCCAGTTTGCTTTCATAGGTATGTAAATTCACAATTATACACCTACTGTGCCCTTAATACCACATCTCTTTCAACGTATAGTTGCCGTGAATTATTGTCTAGAAAAGTGGAGAAGTATCCTAGAGACTATCTCTAGGATCATAGTCATAACCTGTTATTAACTTCCATTCATGCATTTTGGTCAACAGGCATTTATTAAAAGGATACGAAGTGAAAGGAATTTTTTCTTGCCATGGCAAATATGAGAGAACAGTCTTCCTTCCAGGAGATTTCATAACCAAAGGTGCAGATGGATAAATACCCAGAATGCGTGTTATGATAGTCTTAGGAATATTAACTTGGGGAGGCAGAGGATACCATCAGTGATCCGTTAATGCCAGGATGAGGTTGGAAGGATCAGCAGTTTCACGATGTAGACTCCAGGGAAGCTTTCTTTAGCAAGAAAATTAGCAGTGTGAAGATTTTTAGAAAGGAGCGATACACTGGGTGGAGGATACTGCAAGAGGTTGAAGGTAGCTGCGGTTTGGTGTCATGCGGGGTGGGGTGAGTCATGAGCGTGGGGAGGTGGCTGTACGGGGAATGACCATGAAGGGCATTTCATGTCATGTGAAGGTTATTTGCCTTTATTCTGAAGGCAGGGTGGGGCATCCTCAAACATTTTCAGTGAGTGAGTGGCATGACTGTATTTACTATTGCAAGAATTTTTCTGGCAGCAATAGGTTGGAAAGGAAAAATTTATAGCAAGCCCCGTTAGGAGAAAATTACAGCAATACAGCTAAGAGCAACAGAAAATCTGAACTAAGAAAGTAGATAGATTTGAGATGTACTGAGGAGGCATGCAAGATCTTAGAGAGAGGGTCTGTGTGTCTATAGGGAAACAAAATAGGTTGATGGTCTCCTGGGATGGAGAAGGGAGTGGAGAAGAATGGGGAGTGACAGCTAAGGGGCACCCACTTTCTTTAGGGGCAGTTGAAGCTGCTCTAAAATTGGATTTTGGTGACAGTCACCCTTCCATGTAAATACGCTCAGTAATTGTACGTGTTTAAAGGGGGGTTTCCAAATGTGTTAGGTTGATAAAGGTATTTTTTAAATAGCACAACTCTTGATTAGGCAGATGAATGGTTGCTACTTCCATTCCCTGAAAGTGTCAGTTCAAGGGAGCAGGAGCAGGGGGAGTTTAGACATCAAGTGATTCCCGAGATGATGAGTAACTTTCAGGTGGTGATGGATAAGGTTGGTAGTACTCCAGACCGGACAGACATCACATCTGTAGAGGAGGTGGAGTGGGGGTAAAGGAATCGAAAGATATAGGAAAGTGATCAAGGCTTCAGGGCTTGCAACAGTTATTGATTGAAAGAGAGAGTAAGCTGCCAGCAACAATCAATGAGACAAGGAGAATGTTTTTACCAAAAGCACAAGCCACACACACACACAAAAGACAGACTGGTTCATCAAAACTAAACCCTTGTGCTTCTAAGGGCACCATCCAGTAAGCAGAAGGACCACCCACAGAATGGGAGGAAATGTTTTCAAATTATATACCTGATCAGAGATTGGTGTTCAGCTTATGGAAATAATGCTTATCTTTTAATAGTAAAAAGATAAATAACCCTGATGAAAAATAGAGAAAGGATCTTAATAAATCTTTCTCCAAGGAGGATAAACAAATCAATGGCCAATAGGCACACGAGAACATGCTTGACATGATTATTCATCAGGGAAATGCAAGCCATGCCCACAGTGAAATGCCACTGCCTGCCCCTGAGGATGGCTAGGATCAAAATGTCGGTTAGTAATAAGTGTGAGCAAGAATGTGGAGAGGCTGGTGCCCTCATAAACTGCCAGCAGACATGTAACATGGTGCAGCACTTGGGAAAACAGTCTGGCAATTCTTCTTTAATTAAACAGTAGTTCTTAAAATAATTAAACATGGCATCATCACCTTATAACCCAGAAATGCTGCTCCTAGATATACACCCAAGAGAAGTAAAAACAAATATACACACGAATACTTGTACTACAAACGTTTGATTTGGAACATTATTATGTGAAAAGAACATTACTCATCATTGCTCCACAGTGAAAACGACCCAGTAGCTCATCAATGGATGAATGGATAAATGTGTTTTATCCATACAAACGGTATTGTCATAAAAAGTAACGAGATGCTGATACATGTTACAACATTAATAGATACTGAAAATACTATGCTAAGCAAAAAAAAGCCAGTCACAAAATAAGACCATATGTCATGTGTTTTCACTCATATGAAATGTCTGGAATAGGGGAATCTACAGAAACAGAAAGTAGATTAGTGGTTGCTTGGGGTCTGAAAGGTGGGGGTGATAGGTGTTCATGGTGAGGGGACACGGGACTGATAGTAGAGGGTATGAGGTCTCTTTGGAGTTGATGAAAATAATTTAAAGTTGACTGTGATTGTACCCTGGACCCCACCAGGCTCCTCTGTCTATGAGATTTTCCAGGCAAAAATCCTGGAGTGGGTTGCCATTTCCTTCTCGAGGAGATCTTCCCGACCCAGAGACTGAACCCAGGTCTCCCACATTGTAGGCAGACATTTCACTGTCTGAGCCACGGGAGAAGCCCTGTGATTACATAGACTGCTGAATTTACTGAAACGAATGACATTTAGTTTCCATTAGTCAGTCAGATGGTATGCAATGTGTCTGTCATGGAAACTGTCAAAAATCCTAGTAGAGGGATATTTCATGAATTACCTGAGCAAGTACTTCTCAAAAATGTCAAGGTCATGAAAAACAAGGAAATCCTGATAATTGTCAGAGGCAAGAGACCCCTAAGAAAGCATAATGCTAAATGTGATACGGTAACTTAGATGAATCTGTGAACAGAGCAAAAAGGTCATTACATGAAAAGCTTACCTGAATACAGTGTGGGCTCTAGTGATAAATTGGTCTACTAACCATTCAAAATTCTCACACTAATTTAAGATAATTAATATTAGGGGGAAACCCTGGGTGACACTAGTGGTAAAGAACCTGCCTGCCAGTGTAGGAGACATAAGAAACATGGGATCGATCCCTGGGTCAGGAAGATCCCCTGGAGGAAGGCATGGCAACACATGCCAGTATCCTTGGCTGGAGAACCCCATGGACAGAGGAGCCTGGCGGGCTGCATTCCATGGGGTTGCAAAGAGCTGGATACAACCGAGCAAACACGCACAAAGTATAAGGTGTCAGGGTGGGGGGGAATCTCTGACAAATTTTCTGTCAATCTGAAACTGATCTAAAATTAACATTTTTTTTTAAAAAAGAGATTTTTTTTTTCATTTTGCTGTTTGAATGTGATGTTAGAGTCACTCTTCAGAATTAAGTAGGCAAGAAGATCTGTTGTTGTAAACTGCTTCTGCCAAGGAATTCTCTTAGAATGCTCTTTGAGATGCTGAAGAAATGGTTCATGTACAAACCTGGTATTAGTTTAAGCATGAATTAATTTTATATAGGTGGGGACCTTAGATTTACATTCCGAAAGACAGCAGAGGGCAACCTTCAGAGATCAACTAGGAGTTATGGTTTGGTGCAGAAGCATGGAGTTTAGCCTGTGATTGGCCAATTTAGCCAATCATCAGAACAAAAATGCATCTTCAAACAAATGTTGTTCTTCTGCTGACAAATCAGTAGGCAACATAATTAGTATCAGTCTTGAGAAAAATTGTGTAATTTTTTATACTCAACAAATAGTCTCTTTAAAGAAGCACACACTTTCTAATTTCCAGTGAGTTTTAGTATTATTCTGTCATGTATTAATCTATTTTAAATACATTTGCACAGAGCTGATATATTTGTGTGCTGCTGCTGCTTCTGCTAAGTCGCTTCAGGCATTTCCGACCCTGTGCAGCCCCATAGACGGCAGCCCACCAGGCTCCCCCATCCCTGGGACTCTCCAGGCAAGAACACTGGAGTGGGTTGCCATTGCCTTCTCCAGTGCATGAAAGTGAGAAGTGAAAGTGAAGCCTCTTAATCGTGCCGGCTCTTAGTGACCCCATGGACTGCAGCCCACCAGGCTCCTCCATCCATGGAACTTTCCAGGCAAGAGTACTGGAGTGGGGTGCCATTGCCTTCTTGGATTTTTGTGTGAAATGTTATCTACTTATCTATCAAATACCCCATAATGAGACTTTTTCCTGACAGCACTTGTATATTAGCAGTTGAATCAAATGCTTTGCAAAAGCAAAAGGTCTTTAATAAATGGAAGGATAATCATGTGTGCCTGTGTGTGCCCTGACTAGATAATGCCTTGCCAAGGAAACAACTGGCATATTAACAATTGTTTGTCTTTTAATTCCCCAAACCTTTGATTGTTTGTTTAGTCTTCATCAAATGCAATGACAAGTGAAATTATCAAAATATGTAGCTGAAAAATTTTTATGTAATGATTTGTTACACTTTTCTTCTCAGAAGAAATGATTGTTGTAAGTCACAATTATAATATGGTGATTAAAATTTAGTATACTGGTGGTAAGAGAATCACATGTACATATAAATCATAATCATATATATATGTATGATGGCAGTCATATATTTACTATATATGTGTGTGTGTATATATATATGTATATATATGATTGCAAACATTGGCATTATATAATAGAATTTATGTCCTATGTATGCATGTGAAATCCTAAGTATTTATGTGACTTTTCTAAAAAACGCCATAGGACTGATTGCACTTACTAAGTCTTATAATTTTCCAAATGAACTTGTGTCAATTTGGGAACTAGCAAGCTAGATAAAGCCAGTGAATTGGCCTGTTTCTTAGAAGTTTTTTAAAGGCTAGTTTGAATTGTCCTACAAATCAGAAAACTCATTAGTCAGTGCATTTGCTTGGGGGATTCATTAGGTTATTACTGAGATATTGTAAACTATGACATTGTTATCATTATCATTAGTAATAAGTCTTTGGAGTCTGGACTCCTCATGAGTAAATACTATTTATTTTCGTCCCTGAGAAAATGATTTTGGGTATGAATTGTTTAGGAGGAAAGGTCCATCTAGTCAAGGCTATGGTTCTTTCGGTAGTCACGTATCAGTGTGAGAGTTGGGGTATAAAGAAAGCTGAATGCTGAAGAATGGATGCTTTTAAACTGTGGTGTTGGAGAAGACTCTTGAGAGTCCCTTGGACTGCAAGGAGATCCAACCAGTCCATCCCAAAGGAGATCAGTCCTGGGTGTTCATTGGAAGGTCTGATGTTGAAGCTGAAACTCCGATACTTTGACCACCTCATGTGAAGAGTTGTCTCATTGGAAAAGACCCTGATACTGGGAAAGATTGAAGGCAGGAGGAGAAGGGGACGACAGAGGACGAGATGGTTAGATGGTATAACTGATGAGATGGACATGAGTTTGAGTAGGCTTTGGGAGATGGTGATGGACAGGGAAGCCTGGCGTGCTGCACTCCAAGGGGTCGCAAAGAGTCAGACCCAACTGAGACTGAGCGACTCAACTGAACTGAACTGAACTGGTTAGATGGAAACACAGAAAATGCAATCTGTGTAGTTAATTCTATGCGCCCACCCCCCCTTTTGGCTGCTTATTGAATTGCAAGGCGGTCTCGGCAGGCAGTCCTGACCTTGAAGCTGCAAAGAGTGCTGATTGAAGCGATTATGAGCAAAAAGATGGCATTATGCTGAGTAAATAAGAATCCAAAATAAAAGGAGTGGGTGAAAGCTTTAGCATCCATATTCAGATCTGTTAATTTCCTTTGGGAATGGCCTGAGTCCCTTTCCACTGATCTTTTCCACAATAAATGATTCAATCAAAGACTCATCCACTTAAATAATAATATTTTATTATTAAATAAAGATAAACACCAAGTTCAAAAAGGCTAGTTTTAGTAGGAAATGCAGCCTTAGAGTTTACTACTTGAAATGACCAGGTGGCTACAATTAATGCCTTTTTTTTTTAAACAGCACCAGATATAGTAGAACATGATTCATATTTCATGGGAAAAAATAGAACTTGTAAATCAATGTCAGATTACATAAACACTGCACAGACTCATCTTCTCTCTAATGGGCAAAAAAACTGAAGCATTCTTCATGCATGCCATGAGTGTAGTATTCATGCTAGGCTCATCCCTGTCAAATGAGTTGCATCCTCATCCTCCCTGCTGATTCACAAGAAGGGCATGTTTCAAGGAGAACAGCTTTCTCTTCTTTAGCTTTTGAAGTTCCCCGTGGTGCACCCGGGAAATGGCTAGCTGGGTGGGAGGTATGCTGAAGGCTTTGTGAATTTCACTTGGCTCCAGTACAGGAATCACATCTTCAGTACCTTCCAGGCCCTCGTTTCCTATTGTATCATTTATTCATCAGATACTTTCTAGAGACATTTTAGATGCAAGCTCAAGGCCTGGGGTAGACAGTGCGAAAAACAGATCTTCTGTTCTGGAAGCTTAGAATCTGTGCCTAAATAACTCTGGGACATAGTAGGTAATAAGCTCATTCTAACTGAAATGTGGGGAATTCTTCAGGAAAGCGGGCAAGAATTTGGACCTGCAGAGATGGAGGGTTAGATGGGAACTCTTTGCTTCTTCCCTTTGTGTGTGTAGTTTCTTTCTCTCTTTTGTTCTAAAATGTCAGTGTTCACTGTCAGCAAAGAATCACGGACATACTTGAAAACAACCAAGAGTTCTTGAGGTTGTTGTTTTTTTTTACATTCCCCAATGTATATATTTTAACAAGTGATTAATTTCCAAGGCTTGGGAGTCAGTCTTTAGTAATAGAGATGCTAGAACAAGTAATAGGCCACACATGAGATGTTTTTGATTAGGGAGACGGTTTCATAACCCCTGGGATCACTGTATGTGGAAAGTTGCCTTCTCCATCTATCCTCAAGGTCATGGTAGGAATTCTCCTGCCCAGGGAAGCAGACTGGCAATGCAGTGCTAAGCATGATGACTGATTGTTGACTCTCAGCCCCCACACCCTTACAGCTTAATGAGTTTATATTTAACCCTAGGATGACAAATTAACATCACCTCTCTTACGGGGGACTCTAATCAAGGATTCCCAGATAACAGTGCTAATGTCCACTATAAAACCATCTGAACACAAAGGAAAAAAGCCTCTGTTTACTTTCACCTCCACGGGGAGTGTTTCCCACAAACCCTGGCTTCCATCACCTTCAGAGTCCTTTCCGATTCTGCCAGTACGTTTTTGGTGAGACTTGAAGCAAAACAGAAAAATCTTTGCATTTGGAGCTATGCTACTTTGAAAACTTACTGAACGATTTTGAAACACAGTTATGACTGATGTAAAATGTAACTATTAATTTTTGCTTCACAAGGTTATTAAAAGAAATAAATAATAGTCTGTTAGTGAAAGTACAAGGTAGTATCAGGTAGCCACAAGAGTTCAGAGGTGTTTGACTCCATCCTTGCTAGAATCTCTCTGGCCAATGGGGTGCCGCCTCTGCCACTACACACACCTGCCAGGAATGACTTTGCAGGCGGCTGTCCTACTTCCATGCAGCAGAGCCTTACATTCTCTGTATTGTCCGTGGCTTCTATGTTGTTGCCTGCTGGGCTGATTACAGGTAGATACTCCCTACCCTTTCCAGGAAGCTTTTTTCTCAAGTTATCTATCTCATCAGGCAGCTCATGAAACATTAACGGAACCTAGTTCGCGAGATTAAAATCATTAAGATTGGGCTTGTATTAGAAGTTCTATAGATGGCAAAAGAAAAAGAAAACAATGAAGAGAAGAATTTTAGCCAAAGTCAAATGTGAAAGTTCCATTATAGAATGTTGGCAGATGCTAATAGCTTTCCGGTGGCCAAAACCCAGTCCGTTTGGAAGTTCACATTTACATCAAAGTCACCATGGCTCCCTTTCCCACCCGACTCAGTTCCCATATTCACTCAGTTCCCTTCTTATGGCTGAGAATATTTTCATCTGCATGTGGCTTATCTTACCAAAAGGAGTGTGTGTTCCAAGAGTCCCAGGTGGGGACTTATGCTTTTTTCCATCCCTAATACAGTGTTGACACAGGTGGTTTCCAGGAAGTTTATGTGTTGATTGAAAACTATCCTCCTTTCTCCTGAAGCATTCCTTCAGGTTTACCAATGATTCCAGAAGGGAAAAAATATATTTATAATAATATTCATCATTTTATCAATACATTTTTCAACATCTCCAAAGAGTACCCAGGAATAGGAGACAAATAATTTGTTAATCTCATAGTTAAGGTTTTACAAATTTTGATCTTGAAATATTATAGAGTTGGTGTTGAAAATCTCTTATTTATATTTTAGTATAATATTTAAATGGTCTGCAGTGGACATTTGTCTTATATATGGTACATTGATTTTTATTTCATTTGAGATGATTTCATGCTTTCTCCAGTGCTGTTTCATTCATTCATTCATTCAACATAGAGCACCCAACATGTGCTAGGGTTTGCTTTATTTTTAGAATAAAACACACAGAAAAAGTAAGAGTTCTGCCTTTGGGAAGCTCACTTGTTCCAAACATGATCTTCACAGATTAGTTCTACAAAATAGATCTGCGTTTATAGTGTCAATATTTTTTTTGAAAGTTTAAGGAAAATGGTACATTAATCAACTTCAAAGGTTGCACTGAGCCATCACATCTTTTTTTTTCCTTTTTGCCAGAATTCTATCAATGCAAGACATCATATTGGCTTTCACAAGAGGAGAGAAGCTCTGATCATTATCTATATATCTGCTGAATAATAAAGGTGATAATGCCAATTATTTTGAAATGCTGTATTTTCAGTAAACAAAAGTCCTTTAACACAAGTGCTTGGCTAATGGTATAAATGATCAAAGGAAAAACAGCAGTGTTGACAATGGCGTTTAGGGAGGGGATGGTGAACTCTCAGGTTAAAGAACAAGTTTCTGATCTGTAGTTTCATTGTAACAACAGAAAATGAAAGTTGTTTCATTTTTCTCCTTTATACATGAGGGAAGTTAGTTTCCACTCTAAGTGCTGGTGGTGATTGAACCTGGCAAATACTGAGCACTGATTAACAGAATCTACTTTTATTAGTCATGGTCATTATTACTAATGGTTCTTCACCCAAGTTTATGTTGTGTAAGATCTGCACGCATGCAGACCCAGCGTGAAAGTAGTTTATTCTGCTGGTGAAGGAAAAAGCCCATAAATAGTTTACACAAGAAATAGCATGAAGATGGTGCCCCACATGCTCTCAGTCAGAATGAAAAGCTGCCGTGGAAGGTGTCACTCTGAGAGCAGTGCCTCTCAGTCGGTGATGGAGTCCTGTCTTTTCGAGTTATATTTTATTCCATTTGTGATCCTTCTTCCTATGTTGTTTCTCTGGGAATTTCACTCTGTATGTTGTTCCTTCAGTACATGTCTTGTCACTCCATCTTAGTTAACTATTACTTCTGATCATCTAAAACCAAATGTGTAACAGGTGTCTTTGGAAGCGACCAGAATCTCACACCAATGGATGGTGAGTGTAAGGTAGTTTTGACCTGGGTTTGATGTTACCGGCAAGTAGCCTATCCACTTTCACACGGCTGTCACGATTCCCGCCCAGAGGCCATGAACGTGGACAACGTGGGCGGAAGGGGCAGAGTGGCCATACAAAATGCTTTTATTTGGGACTATTTTACTGGTTTCCCACCAGAAATAAAGCGCTGGGAAGATTTATGTATAGGCGGGAGTGCAAGTGTCTGGCCTGTATTACAAGCGGGACCGACATAAAACCCTGACGAGACTCTGTGGCATTTCTCTACCTTTGACTGTGTAGGTGGACTGCCCCGGTGTGTACAAAGTGCTGTCATCTTGGTAAGAGAGCCTCTGACTTACGTGCGCTTAAAGCTTGAGTCCTAGGTGCGGAGGCGCGTGAAGCATCGCGTTCAGTGGAAACTCGGATTCCGCAGAGAGCTTGGCTTGGTCGACCTTGAACTCTGGGAGGGAGGCCAGCTTTCCTGCTGGTTTTAGTCTGAGCTGACCGCATGGTGTTCGTCGGAGGTCGTGAGGGAGGCCCCTCCGAGCATAAAGGTCCCTTATAGCTAGTCAGAGTTTGGGATGGACGTGTACTCCCTGCTGTGTTTAGAATGGATAACCAACAAGGAGCTGCTGTAAAGCATAGGGAGCTCTGCTCAGTATTATGTAGCAACCTAAATAGAAAGCAAATCTGAAAACGAATACATGCATATGTGTGTGTGTGTATATATATATATATATATGTTATATGTGTATATATAACTAAATCATATATACACCTAAAACTGACACATTGTTAGTCCACTGTACTCCATTTTAAAATTAAAAGTTAAAATTGAATGAGCCAGAAATTTCAAAATACTACCAAATAAAGGTCCTTATAAATGCAATTAGAGCAGTTTTGCAGGAGCATTTCTCAGTCCCCCCAGACTCGGGTTGATGAGTTTTGAGGGTGTGCTCAGCACAGAGCTACCCTCTCTGTTGGCTCAAGGAGTGGGGCGCTCTTTTCCATGAGAGGGGGCATGGTGACACCACAGAAGCCGGCTTCTGTCAAGCACCTCCCTCAGGACGTTCCCTTGCCTCTCTCCCTCTGCTTTGAGCTGCACCCGGTGATCCTAGGATCTGCACCTGCGTTCAGCTGTTTATTTTCTTCTCTTCACTCCTTGACTGCGTCTCTGAGGCAGGACTGTTACCTCCACAAACGAGAATGTGGAGACTGGGATCCAGGGCCACTCTGACACCAAGTAATCCAAAAATTAAAACCGAGAAGGAGGCCCCCGTGAGATCTTAAAGACTGAAGGAAGGGGAGAAATGGCACAAAAGCAATCGCCAAAAGGCTGCATGAAGCTGCGTCTGGCCTGGCTGTAAAAGCCCCTTTTCCGCCTTTCCCTGTGTCTTCACTTATTGCTGATATGAGCAAAGCCAAGCCCCACCTTCACGCCTGCCCTCTGCCCTTCTTGCCTCTCCTGCAGGTGGCTCCTGGGTGGGATGGAAGATGGATGGGCTGCCTGCAGTCATGGCCTCACGGCGCATCTGTGAGATGTCCGTCTCTCTTTCTCTCTTCAACTCAGACATAAAATCATTTGGGTCTATCAGACATGAGGTTGCTCCGTGGAGCCCTCATTAATTCACAGCTCCGTCCCAGGGCAGTGCTTCGCTGCCTAATCTCTCCTCATCTCTCCATCTTTGTGCATGCTAATTCGCTTCTGTTGTGCCTTACTCTTTGCCACCCCACAGACTGTAGCCCGCCAGGCTCCTCTGTCCATGGGATTATCCAGGCAAGAATACTGGGGCGGGTTGCCGTGCCCTCCTCCAGGGGATCTCCCCAACCCAGGGATCAAACCCATGTCTCTTTGTCTCCTGCAGGTTCTTTACCACTAATACCACCTGGGAAGCCCCCATCTTCATGAATTCTACCAATTTTTCACTACATTTCTCATGAAAATTCAGGCATGGCAGTGAGATAATGGTCTTAATAGAAGGAAAAAAAATCACTCTCTGATACCTGAGGGTTTCCTTTGAGTATTTGTTGAGCTGGGCTTCTGTGGTCAGTGCGACCAGCATCTTGCTGTCAGAGTCGGAAACGGTCCCTCTGCCCTGTGCTCCTGTTAGTGGACGATGCCACCTTTTATTCTCTTCACTGAGAACTCACTTGTGGCCAATGTGCATCAGTGCTTCCACATCTGCAGGTCCAGGTGTGGGTGAAGACCTCTCTGTTGATATTTCAAGGTGGAGACGCTGCAATTTCTTTGCTCTGGTATGGAAAAGGAGAAATAGGGAGATGAGCGAACAGCTGTAAAATTTCAAAGCATCATTTAGTAATGACTGCCTTTTAACAGTAAGAACAAAAGCTGAGGATACTGCTTGTGCTGCATACTAATCAACATTTATTCATAAAGTTCAAGTTCAAACCTCACTGTCTCTAAATATTTTCATTATTTATTACAATTAGCATATGCATGATTCATGCTACCTGTCTGCCTTATTCAAGAATGCTGGTCCTTTGGAATTGCACTTCAGGGGAGTTTGGACAAATCTCTCCCACAGGGTGGTGATAACCATCCTACCAAACTGTCCGCCAGCAAGATGCTGCCCTGTTGCACGTATGAATTTTCATGGGATGTGGAAATGGTGAGATGCTCAAATGTATTAATTAATATCTTAGAGGCAGAAGGTAAGGGAAATTAGTCTTCGTGTTATAATTTGAAAAATGAGTCATGGTAGTTAATTAACCTATCTAATTCCTGAAGGTAAATGAATGCCTGAATCAATTCACAATTAACAATTTAAATAACCCTGCTTTTACAGTAGCCCTATTATACCTAAAATGAAAACTGGAAACTTGAAACTCTGAGGCATCATCCTTCTTGCATGACTTGTGTATACTTGAGGTTATAAACAGAAAGCTCATTTGAAGACAGACACCCACCATCTCCTTTTATTCTTCAACTCCTGCTTGGGATCTGGTAGAATGTTTCATGTTTAGAAGGCACTTAATAAATTAACAAAACAAAACTATTTCCCTTCTTTGTACTTAGAGATTGTCATTTTTTTTTCAAAAATTAGGGAGAAAAAAGGGTCATTTAAATCAACCAGCACAATAGTCAATCACATTGGTTACTGGCTTGACTTTGAAATGTTTGCATATCTGATCTGGGTACTCCATGAGATTTTATGATGTTGTGAATTACTCATTTTTGAGTAATTTTTGCTGTTGGGCTTGGCTGTGCCTCCTAGCTGGGGAGGGGTTTGGTAGGTAGATGCTGAACTAAAAATGACCAAAATCAAGGGGAATCTGCTTTGACAGATAAAAGAAAAGTGTTTTAAATGTTAAATTTACCACATACATATTTATTAAATTTTATCACCCAAGCAAATCAAGTTACCCTTGTGTAAAATTTGGAGTATAAAATTTGTGTTTGAATCATTCCGAAATTTTTACCTCTTAGCCTAGCCATCCTCGTGGTTCAAAGTCTCCCATGGATTTGTCTACCTAAATGCTTCATAGGTATCTCAAATCCAGCATAGAAGAGCCTGCATTTGCCACCCACTCCACTTCCAGAATAACTATTTTTTAACCCTTGTTTCTTCCATCTCAGTCACTGGTGTCCTGTGTGTCCATCTTGGATTACTGCCCTCAGAGTCTGCCCAGACGCTCAGCTCCCCAAGTCTTCCCTCCTCAAGACCAGTCTATCTCTAGTCTTCTCCAATCCCACCCCATGGGTGTATCAACCACAGCTCTGCCTCATTATCCCCTCATCAGTATCCTAACTCAGCCTTGTATCTTCTCTCTTGTCTGATGAATGTGTCCTTCTGTTCTCCCTGACTTGAAGCCCTGCCTTCTTTGGTTCCTTCTGCATTCTGATCCTAGTCATTGCCTCAAAAAATACATGACTCCCAGTTTCCTAGTATCTACAGGACAATGTCCAAGCTTCTTTGTGCGGTGTGTAAGACATTTCCTAATTTGTCCCTCCTATTTTTTTTTGTTTGTTTTACATTTCCGCATGATCTTGTGACTTCCTCCATCTTTTCCCACCACTAGATGTTTCCCACCCGTCATCTTGCTCTGCTAGAACTCATCTTACAGTGTCCTTCCTTTGGACAAGGACTAAGCCCTGCCTTTTCTTCTTCACCTACTGACCCTCCACAACCCAGCTCAAATTTCCCCTCTTCTGTGATCTCCATAAGACATTTACCTACTCAATTCTCTTTGTGTTTTTTCATACTATCGTTAGAACTTACACAACTGTGAATTATAATGCTTTAGTTAGGTATGTGTGTCTCTCTAAAAATAATGCTTTTTTGTATTGAGTAAAATTCTTCCCTACTTTAATCCCCAGTCCGTAAAATACCCCAAATGACATGCACTCAGTAGATACACTTCAATCAGTTCAGTTCAGTTCAGTCCCTCAGTCATGTGCGACTCTTTGGGAACCCACGGACTGCAGCACGCCAGGCTTCCCTGTCCATCACCAACTCCCAGCGCTCGTTCAAACTCTTGTCCATCAAGTCAGAGACACCATCCAACCAACTCATCCTCAGTGATCCCCTTCTCCTCCTGTCTTCAATCTTTCCCAGATACTGCACTGCCTACCTTGTAAACATTTTTTCTCCCCACTCTTTACCATATTCAAGTACTAGTCTTTGAAAATACAGCTTTGACTCACCTGCTAACACATCCTTGACTCATTTGTATGACTTAGATATTTATAAAAGTAGTCATTGCTTTCTTTCCTCATTTGCATGAACAGGAAACAAAAATAATTCATTGGATGATCACTAGGATTCAATTTTAAAAATCATGTGGTTGGTGGTGGCACCTACTGGCCAAGTGTGATACTGCATCCTGGAGCTATTGTTTTCATATATAAGCGGGGCCAAAGGCAAAACTCCTCTGTGTCCTAAGGTCGTAAAGCCAAACCAGTGACCGCTATTGACAGGAAAAGTAGAAGCAGTGGCAGACTTCATTTCCTTGGGCTTCAGAATCACTGCAGACAGTGACGTCAGCCATGATATTAAAAGATGCTTGCTCCTTGGAGGAAAAGCTATGACAAGTCTAGACAGCATTTTAAAAAGCAGAGACATCTCTTGGCTGACAAAAGTCCACGTGGTCAAAGCTATTATTTTTCCAGTAGTCACATATGGATCCCACAAAGAAGTCTGAGCTCCAAAGAATTGATGCTTTCAAACTGTGGTGCTGAAGAAGACACTTAGGAGTCCCTTTGGCAGCAAGGAGATCAAACCAGTCAACCCTAAAGGAAATGAACCCTGCGTATTCATTGAAAGGGCTGGTGCTGAAGCTGAAGCTCCAGTACTTTGGTCACCTTATTAGTAAGAACTCACTCATTGGAACAAGACCCTGATACTGGGAAAGATCGAAGGCTAAAGGAGAAGAGAGCAACAGAGGATGAGATAGTTAGATAGCATCAGTGCCTCAGTGTACATGAATTTGAGCAAACTCCAGGAGACAGTGAAGGACAGGGAGCCTGGCGTGCTGCAGTCCATGGGGTTGCAAAGAGTCGAACATGACTTAGTGACGGAATAACAACAACACGGGGTGGGGCATTATCTCTGTAAAGGCAGGATCTTCCGGGTCTTTTAATTGCTAACACCAACCCAAGCCATGTACACTGTTTTATTAATATATACAGCGTGGTTAGAGTGGAGAGCTAGTCCTGTTACCCAACTGATTGGAAGGTTCCATTTTAGCTACTCGGAAGAACTTTTCATGGGATTGCTTGTTCTGTCAATTTACAGAAGAAGCAGACTTGTTCAACAGAAGTTAGCGTAAATCAACAGTTGCTCTAAATTTTATGAAGATTCCCTTCCTTCTACTAGATGTGATTGAACACTTGCTGTTGCAAGTAACACTCTACTTAGAAGCATCAGCTACTCAGTAAGCATCCATTGTAAACATTTAGCATCCTTGCATTTAATAATCATGCACTCCATTTGTAATCTAACACTCGGTTCTCCTTAATAACTTCTCTGCAGTGGATAGCGCAAGGTAGCTCAGTCTCAATTTACTCAGGTCATGAGAAATCCGGGAATACTCACATACATATTTAAATCCAATAAAAACTAGAAGGTTTTTTTTTCCATCAGATAACTTCTCTTGCCCATCTGTGGTAGTGAGACAAGTTGATGGTTTTTAATCAGAGATGGTGACAGCGACAGGCCCTGGCATTCTCCCTGGGATCAGCCTAGAAGCTTCTAGAACAAGGAACTCAGCCATTAAGAGTTCCGAGCTGTTTGATATCTACTTCGTGCCCTCCTTGAAATGTGCACTCCTCCCAAAACACCCTCACACAAACACCCCTCCTTCTATCACGGGGTCAGACTCACTGGCTCTGAGGACACAGAGCGGGTTAGCTGTGTCCACTCTCTCATATGTGAACCTGTCTAATTCGCTAATCCCTCTCCGCTCTAATTCCTTATCAATGAGTTGGAGATAGTCTGGCATTTACTGGAGGGTTTCTGTTACCTGAAAGGAAGCATGATAATATAATATGTAAAGCAGTTATTGGCTGTGTCTGACACTGCTATATGCTCAGTAAAAGGAACTATTCCTATTTTGAACTCCAAGTAGATGGCCAGTGCTTTCCATAATCCCAGATGCTTTCATGTCTTATTGCTTTCGTCCCTGCAGTTCCTTCTGCCGAGTTAAATTCTCGCAACTTCTTTACAGGGACAACTTATAATTTTTCCTTATGGCCTTATTCTCTCTTCACAAAGCCGTTTTTGATGTCCTTGATAGAAACTACCACCATGTTTTTGTTAACCCTTTAAACTTGTCTCCACCAGAGCTCATGGCTCCATAATCCAGGTTCTCTCTCGGTGTGTCCGGACCCTCGTGTGCTCTGAGTACTAAGACCCCCTCCCGGCCTTGGAGCTGGACCGTCCATTGGTGGCTGCTCATGGCGCCATTCTCCTCCCGCCGGCCTCCTAGCATCTTGCTTCCTATCCCAGATGCATCCTGAGCATCTGACAAGCGTTTGCTGGTATGTCTGTGTTTGATGAAGAGGTAAGGCAAGCAGGGAAGCAAGTCAGGTCAGTGAGCAGGGCACTAAGGTTTGTAGAAGTAGTGGAGAAAGAGAAGCTGAGTTTCGTTGTCAAGAAATAGATGGAATTGGTTCCTTCTGAACCTGTTAGGTCAGTGGACGTTTGGGGCCCAGAAGCTGAGCTCCCAAAAGAGCAGATTCGATCTCAAGGGCCTGGCCCTCCAGGCGGATGTGTTTGCTGGTGCAAACAGCCCATGGTCCCCGTCCACCAGCTCTCCTCTGTGTGGGAGCTGCATGGTCTTGTTTAGGAGTATATGCGGCCAGGAGGTGAAGTTGGCACTTTCCAGCGATCTCTTCCAAAATAGTGTGGCTTACATTGGAATCCCAAAGACCGGATGCAGGCATCTACTCCCAAATGTCTTGTGGATGTTCATCGACCATTACATCAGAGTATGGAGGGAGGAGAATGCCATGGTTAGATAGTGTTTAGAATGAAATTGAAAGTGTAGCCAAAGAAAACAAGGTGGTTATGGAGTCAGGCAGACCTTGGCTCATATCCTAATCTGTGTGACCTTATGGAAAAGTTATTTAAATGCCTTGAGACCCTTTTTTCTCATCCATACAAAATATGTCTAATGCAATTATAGTTTCGACATCAGCCAAATCAGATGTCATATTTGGAATGTCTGGCATACAGTAGGCTTTCCACTTTGTCATTTGTCAATACTCAGTAAATGACAGCTCCTTTTTTATTCTTAATAATACTAAGGATGTTAATTATAAGGGTGTTGCAACAACCAGTGATGATCTAGAACAATGAAGTGGACCAAAATGAAAATCCCAAGCAGAGCTGGGTTTTCCAGCTGTAGTTAGCATCTGCTCAGGCAATCCTGGCTCTTTCTGTCAGGTGTGGAAAATGAAAAGACATCTGCAAATAACTGTATTTTTCAGATCTCAGGGTTTTTTTGTCCATTGAATAGCTGATGGTTTAATGAAGTTTTGACAGTTCCTCTTTCTTCTAAGGCATAGGTGAAATGAAATAAAAGAAAAAAAGCACCCTCCCACTATCTGACTTTGCATGTTTGCAGTTGAAGCAAAGGGCAGATTGTCCTGCTATTCGCTCCCTGCCTGGTGCAGCCCCAGAATGAAGGGCTTCTCAATGCCTTCCTGATGAGCTGCTCGCACCCTTCCCACTGTAAACAGTCTCTGGGAGGTTCACACAGAGTTCATTAGACTTCATTCTAGAGCTGTCGTTATGATCTTTATTCTTCCCAGAATCTCTCACGCATCTGATTTCTATTCCCCTTCTCATCTCGTGTTCACCTTAGAGTAGCCTGCGCCTGATTCTCTGCATTCATTTCTTAGAAGGCAAAGATTCACACGAATTGGAGATTCAAGAACACAAAGCTGCAGGGCATGGTTTTCTCTAGCAGTAAGTAAACTTTCCTTTGTGAGCCCTTAGCAATTGTACCAGGAATTGTCAAATCACGGTCCTGCCTGTGGACTGGTTGTTCTATCATCTTTTTATCATCTCTCTTATAATCTGTTACCTACCTATCTATGACCTATTTACTGTCTATTTACAATCTATCAATCATGTATCTATTAACACATTTGATCTATCCTGTATCATTAATTTATCATCTATCATCTGTTATCTGTCTTCTGTCTACCATCAGCTCTGTCCGTCCATCCATCCACCTACTTACCTATCCATCTATCTATCATGTGTTTATCTGTCTGTCTGTCTGTCCGTCTCATGTACAATGCCCTAATCATGTCCCTTCTTTACATGCAAGAGCATGACCTGTTGGTAGTAGGTTGTCAGGACCAGTAGTTTCTCCATCCTTTGTCCTGAAAACCCAGCACCAAAGCAGGCCCCAAATAATTGCTTGAAAGAAGGAATGGTTTCATAAAAATACAAATCCAGTCCTCCTACCATTGTTCTATGGCTAAGCGCTGTTTTTCCCAGTCATCAGATATCCACAATGTATCAGGATTTTGTAGATTCTTAAATGAGGGACCCAGAGACAAGAAAGGAAGTGATGGTCTCCCAGTGGCCTTTCTTTACTGGACTTGGCTTAAGTCAGGTGCTCTGCTGTAGAAATGCAGATTGGAAGGACCGTTTTCTCTTTCATAATCTCACTGTGGGAAGCAGAACTCTCACAGGTGTTGGATTTGTTAGGACTGGCCCGGGGGACTCTGTGGAGCTGAGAGTCCCAGAAGGCAGGTCTTCAGCACTGAGGTTTCCCTGGCTTAGGAAAGACAGGGACATATCAATCTTAGAAGTGTGATCAGTGCCCCGAGGAGTAGATGGGGGTCATCATGGGGGCGTGGAAAGACACGCTGTTGGGTGGGTGCCTAAGTCAGTAGTCTTTTAATGAGTTTTCATTCAGAAAAGTCCCAGGAGATGTCTCCTCTCAACAGGGCACCTGGGACATTGCCCACTCTGAGGATTTAAGCTGATTGACCTTTCGAATACGTTTAACTACCAGGTAGCCCAGTACTCTGTAAGCGTTTTCAAACTTGCTGTCAGTTAGGTAAGCGCGTTCACCCGTGCGAGGGTAAGGAAGCAGAGGCACGCACAGTGTGAAGACTTTACCGCGAGCCGTGCAAGGTGTCTGCTGAGAACTCTGAGTCTGGCCGCTTGCTTTTTGGGCTCCTGGCGCTTTGCCCATCACACCAGCCAGCCCATGCCAGGCAGCCCGGGCAGGGTGCTCCGGGTGAGGGCCTGGGGAAGGGAGGCGACAGGACAGCCTGGGGCTTGCCGCCCACTCAGGAGAGCAGGAGAGGCGCAGGCAGCCCGGAGCCAGGGGCCGCCGGGGCTCGGCCTCCAGCCAAGCCGGCGGGAGCAGAGGCCTTACTTGCGCTGCGGTTCTGACTGCCGGCAGGTCCAGTGTCGATTACCTGGGCCTCACAGCTCACTCCGGATGCCACCCAGCAACTGCAGGGATATCCCTGTGTTCTTCCCCATTCAGGCTAAGTGTTGACAATTATGCCATTCTATTTTCTTGTGCTCACACGGAAAGCCGGCAAACATGCTGACATAATTCTCATTGAAGTTAACACAAATATATGGAGTGTATTTTTTCCCATAATGATGTTAACTAAGCATTTAGAATATCAAGTGACCATAGCATAGCTTTAAAAACACTTAAATTAGCTGTGTTCCTGTTTGGAAATTAGTTACTGTATGGGATAACTTGCCATGTTGAAAAATCAACTTTGTATAATTTTGTCAAAAAAAAAAAACAAGAATATTTTATTCTTACAAAAATAGGCTGCTTCTGAGGCTTACTGGCTTAAGAAATTTAATATACATTTTTGATAAAGGTTTATTATGTTGAAATTCTACATTTTGATCATCCTACATGTAAAACTCTTAAGAATAACATTTGTTATTGTTCACTGTGTTTCAAACAATTGTTTGAGGAAAGGTATTAAGTATCAAAGGACAATTAAATATCAAAGGACTATTAATATTTGAATAGTTTGTGCCTGTAGATTAAAAGTATTTGAGAGGTCTAACATGAGCTCAGACTATAAGCCTTAAATAAAACATCTTTGGGGAAAACACCAGCACCCTGAAGTATGATACAGTTTTTATGGATCTATAGGTAAATAACACAGACTTCAGTGGAAGTTTTTCAGTAAAGCAGGGTGAAAATAATAATCTCATAACTCCTGAAGACTGGCTAGTCAATCTCTCTTAGATAAATATCCCTAAAACAGAATGTTTTATTTATTTATTCTAATGTTACATTTGTTTAAATAATGTATTTATTTAAATAACTTATTTAAATAAATTAAAACAGATAATGCATTTATTTTCACGGATGAAGAAAGCATTGATATATTTTAAATAAATCTGCCAGGAATCTTGGTAGAAAATATTCACCAAGGAAAGGCTGAGGCAGTCCCTAACCACTGCCCCCACTTCCCTGGTTCATATCTAGAAAGTTATCTGGGATAAATGATCCCCTAAAATGAAAAATTCCACAGGCAATGATTACGAACTATATCAAAAACCTTTAATAAAAAGAAAATATTAAAAAAGAAAACTTTGATGAACTTGGATTTTATGAAGACAGGATCAAAAGTACAGAGGATACTGATAAATTCATTGTGTAGCGGAAAAGTAAGAAGATAAAATAATTTTTATTTTTCACAAAGTCACGTTTGTAGAGAAGTGTCTTTGCAAATATAACATTTAAAAATCATTGAAGAGTAAGTCATTGAAAAAACCCTAAAATTTAGAGAAAGGAGTTAAGTTTCACTTATATTTAATTACAAAAGTTTTACCATTTGAAACTGTAGGCATGAGAGTTAGATGATTATGGGATTTAAACTTCTAGATTAAACCTAAGAAGAACCTAGCACTGAACAAATCCTACATAGCCCAGCAATTATTAAGATTGCTGTATAAAGTATTGAACACTTTGATTTGACACAGCACGTCATGCTCTATCAAGACATCACTTTAAATAAATTTAGTGGACAGAGCGGCAAAAATGCATTTTACAGACACAGTGATGAAATAAGAACTGGATATGGTGAAATAAAATTAATTACTGGATTCCCCAAATGGTTGCTAGATGGGATCATCGGAGACAAAGTCCGAGTAAATTGATTATCAACCCAAAATATCAGTCACAGAAGTGCACAGTGCAGTTTTCAAATTAACATTAAATATAGGGGAAGAGATGATGAATCAAATGAAAAAGGAAATTATGGAAGGGATAAGGTATATTGAAATATGGTTTCCTCAAGCTGAGGGATGTTCTTAAAATATTTGATTAACACGTCTGGAAGTAAAAGCAGCATCATTCATGTGTTTCTGTTCAGCCACTAAGTTGTGCCCGGCCCTTTGAGACCGCTTGGACAGCACACCAGCTTCCCTGCCCTTCACTGTCTCCAGGAGTCTGCTCAAACTCATGCCCACTGAGTTGGTGATGCCATCCAAACCTCTCATCCTCTGTCACCCACTTCTCTTGCCCTCAGTCTTTCCCAGCATCAGGATCCTTTCCAAAGAGTCAGCTCTTTGTATCAGGAGGCCAAAGAATTGGAGCTTCAGCTTCAGCATCAGTCCTTCCAGTGAATATTCACGATTGATTTCATTGACTGGTTTGATCTCCTTACGGTCCAAAGGACTCTCAAGAGTCTTCTCCAGCAATTCAAGAGCACCCATATCATTTAAACAAATATTAAATTATTCTGATGAAAGCATAGATGTAGGAAATTGTATATAATTGATTAAATTTGAAATGAAAATTATGGGCAAAGTCTCTGAAATGTCTTTATATTTTAATTTTTGTATATTGCCCCAAATAAATTTGATCTTAACCCTTCTCATGCTTTTTATTTTTCTTACCAATAGTCTTTTTGAACCAGAAACAGGTTAATTGTCTGGTAATCCCCAGCCTAAACATAAATGATGTATCTTGATTCAGATACAGTCCACTTGTGTTAACTGTTATCATTTTTTTAAATCTTCTTGAATTCATATAGAATATGAATTAAAAAATATCAGAGGAAATTGAGGACGAATAGGACAATGAACATAGTTACCTCTTGACTAAAAATATACTTAGAATTATGATGATTTACAGTATTAGGATTTAAATGACATTTGGATTGTCATTTAGCAAGAATCAAACTCTGGCCCTGTTTATTAATGGCAGATAATACAATGGACATTTAAGTCATAAAACACCATGCATCTAACTCAGCTTTATTTTACTTTCCTGGAAAATATTCATACACAGTTAAATCTAGGGGATTGCAGCATTCAGTTTGGGGAAGAGGGTGGAAAAGCTGATGGAAGTGTTGGTAAGTTGCAAATTTTTGCCCAGAAGAAAAAGAAAAGAAGGGGACTAGGAAGAGAAAGGGTAATTTTAGTAAAAAATACTTATGATATCAGCCGTCATTGTGTTTTGTAATACTTTTTATTTTACACTCTATTTTTTTTGAGACACCTTATTCAGTTTGATTCTTCTAGAACACCTGAACTAAGCAAGCACTTGCAATGAAGATGTCTGCACTCCTAGCTCTACACAAGCAATGTGTGCAAATGACAGGAGCAGAATTCAGGTGTCATGACTCTGAGTTTGTTGATCTTTATTCAGTTACACTCTCCATTCAGTTTCCTCAACTCATTGCTAGAGGGTGGTGGCGTCTCATATGGAAATTAGGAAGGAAGACATCACTTATGATGCTGGAACATCACTATTGCTTGGGATTTAAGCATAACTGATATGACTTTCTTTGAAAAAATTATTTTCACCATTTCCACATTTGTACTCAGTTCAGTTCAGTTGCTCAGTTCTGTCCGACTCTTTGCGACTCCATGGACTGCAGCATGCTAGGCCTCCCTGTCCATCACCAACTCCTGGAGTTTACTCAAACTCATGTGCATTGAGTCAGGGATGCCATTCAACCATCTCATCCTCTGTCGCCCCCTTCTCCTCCCACCTTCAATTTTTCCCAGTATCAGGGTCTTTTCAAATGGATCAGCTCTTTGCATCAAGTGGCCAAAGTATTGGAGTTTCAGCTTCAACATCAGTCCTTCCAATGAATATGCGGACTGATTTCCTTTAGGATGGACTGGTTGGATCTTCTTGTTATCCAAGGGACTCTCAAGAGTCTTCTCCAACACCATAGTTCAAAAGCATCAATTCTTCAGTGCTCAGGTTTCTTTACAGTTCCACTCTCACATCCATACATGACTACTGGAAAAGCTATAGCCTCGACTAGACAAACCTTTGTTGACAAAGTAATGTCTCTGCTTTTTAATATGCTATCTAGGTTGGTCATAACTTTTCTTCTAAGGAGTAAGCGTATTTTAATTTCATGGCTTCAGTCACCATCTGCAGTGATTTTGGAGACCCCCAAAGTAGTCTGTCACTGTTTCCCCATCTATCTGCCACGAAGTGATGGGGCCAGATGCCATGATCTTAGTTTTCTGAATATTGAGCTTTGAGCCAACTTTTTCACTCTACTCTTTCACTTTCAACAAGAGGCTCTTTAGTTCTTCTTCACTTTCTGCCATAAGGGTGGTGTCATCTGCATGTCATCTCAATATCTGAGGTTATTGATATTTCCCCCAGTGATCTTGTAAACTACCCTACTTTTCTGAATAGCAGGGGCATCAGAAGATAATGTGAGCTTCCCTGGTGGCTCAGCTGGTAAAGAATTGGCCCAGGTTCTATCACTAGGTCAGAAGATCTTCTGGAGAAGGAAATGGCAACCAATTCCAATAATCTTGTCTGGGAAATTTCATGGACAGAGGAACCTGGCAGGCCATAGTCCACGGGGTTGCAGAGTCAGACATGATTGAGCAGCTAACACACAGAGGATAATCTAGGAATTATCGTGATTATCAGGGACACTCAGTGATGTCGTCTTTGCTTATACCACTAAGCAATTCCATGGTGCACTTAGAACATGCACAGAAGAAGGTTGACTATCTATAACACTGCATATGTTACGAGCATATAGTATGAGATTTTTGAAAGTTAGTTGCTGTGGAAACAATCAAGAAGTAGTACCTAGGTGTTTTATGGGGGAAGTTGTACTTCTTTGGATCTGTTTTATTTTTCAGATTAAGTTTGTATAATTAATGGATTCTTCAACCTATTGAGTTACATCCGTACATGTTACCAGGCTGTTCTTCAGCAATAATCCCAAACAGAAATATCAACATAATCCTTTATACTTATAAAATGTTTTTGCATCCCTGACATGACTTGAATGTCACAGTGACCTGGTTGCAAATGAGAAATGAGGAATCCTGATTCAGAGAGAGGTTCAGTGTCCTATGAGATGTAACCTTGACCTTAAGTGATCACTCACTCCAGCGTCTTTGTACACATACAACACGCATCTCACTGCTTGCTTTTCCTCATGGTGTGGAAGAATTGGAGGTGGACCATCTAAGGGAAATCACACTGAGTTTATGAAGATTGAACTGTTTTACTATGTTTCAACATTAGGAAAATAAAACTTGAGGATAGACAGGTATTTATATCTGGGGGTTAAGGAACCATCTCTAATCCTTCACGTATAAAAATAGTGACAATACTGACCCTTCATTTGTACCCACTATATAGAAGGCACATATTATCATCATTCTACAGAAGAGCAAACTGAGTCAGAGGTTATGTAAAAGCAGCAGAAAATAGAATACGAGTCTGCATATCTGATCACAAATCTCTACACTCCTTCATTCATAAAGTCTGCAGCCGCAAGAAGGAAATCACAGAGATACTTGAATGACCAGAAAGCATAGTCTTAAATTATTCTCACTTCACCCCAATAATTTCAGAGAACTTCTGCCATATTCATTTCATTTTTATACCTTTCTTTAGTTTTTTTCCCCTAGCTTATCTTCTCTTATTGTGTCAGGCTGAAAGGTTAATGACCATTTTCTTCTGGTTCTTAGATGGGCTTTAAACACCATTGATGGGAAAACCGTGCCAAACCAGTGATCATTTCATGTTTTCCCCATGTACATTCTAGTCACTAGATAAGCCCTGTTAGAAAGTGTTTGTTTGACAGTGTAGGCGTGTATTGCCTATTTTCTTTCCATACTGCTTCTCCATCCTCAAGCTTCTGTGCCCCTCTTGACTGTGCCCTAGCTCCTCATCCTGGGGGTCTGTGCAGAGTCTTTTCTCTGCTCTGTCAGAGCACTGCTGCCCAACGGGAATGGCATCTTCCCTCTGAGTCTGGTGCACTGGGTGGGGGGCTGTGCCTCAGAGAGGAATGGGAAGAGATCCCCTACCTGGGCGTTGGCTCAGACTGTCCTCTCTGATGGTTTTCACTGGGCCAAAGGTACAAGGCGGGTGGGCATAGGGCTTTTCTTCTAAGAAGGGAAATTTCTGTGATTGGAATCCTAGATGTTGGTGAATAGAGCAATATTATAAGTGTCAAAAATAACGTGTTGGTTGATTAAAAATACTTCCAAATGACACATTTTAGCATAATTGATTCTCTATATGTGGAGAAATTCACAGGGCAGAGTCCACCCTTCCTTAACAGGTCTTCCCTTGCCCTCTTGGCTCTTCTCCTTGGAATTTCAGGGGCTGATCGTTCCAGACATTCTGGCCCCTAGCTTGTGAGCCTGTTTTGTGACAGAGCAGCCTATTAACTCCACACAAGCACATTCAGCTCAATAATCTTATTTGACAGAATTCTACAGGTGCATTTCCAAAGAGTGCACCTATCTGACATATTGAATAAAAAGATCAAGGGGCAAGGGACAGGTCAGATATTTGTTGACTGAATGCTTGATATTTCAAACTGAAGAGGGGAAAATTTGAAGACATGTACCAGGATGCGGATGTTCTTATGTGACAGATATAAAAAGTTAAAGAGTCTAATATAAAGGAGGCCAAAGACCCAAGTAACATAGAACAGTACTTACCATATATTTATGATGTGTTGATGATATGTTGACCATAAATTTGATAACCATTAATTGTATAAGTTAATCATGAAATTTACTTTGCTTTTTAAACCTTACTTGATATTAGATAATATGAAACCAATTCAGCAAACCTATTTCCATATTAAATAAAAGGACACAGATAAGTTCTCCTTTTGGGCCTGAGGTATGTTGTCTTTCTGTGTGTATATATATATATATATGTGTGTGTGTGTGTGTGTGTGTGTGTGTGTGTATGATTTTAAATGAGGATTTAGTTTCTGTTTATTTTAACATGTCAACTAAATATTATAGTTCCCCTGGAGAAAGAAATGGCAACACACTCCAGTATTCTTGCCTGGAGAATCTCATGGACAGAGGAGCCTTGTGGGCTACAATCTATGGGGTAGCAGAGTCAGACATTACTGAGCAACTGAGCAAAGTAATAGTTACCAATATTTCTTCCATTGAAAAATAAGTCCATCTTTTTTGGGACCTGAGTGTCAGAAATACAATGGAAGTAAATATAGTCCATATGCCATGGACTCTGAAGTGTAACAACAGTGTTTAATCCTTCAAGAGAGTGCTGTTGTTATCTTGTGCTATTCTAACCTTGTATATCTCCTAAGCCATTTATTTCTCACATGGAAAGTGGTTGAAGGAAAATAACATCATTTTTCCCATTTACAAAGGAGGATTCTGAGACCTGGTCATTAGCTGAATCACAGGTTTTAGGAATCAGAATCTTGGTTCTAAACCTTATTCTCACCCTTAACAAACCAAACATTCCTTAATAAACTTCACAGCTCTTGATTCTTACCCTCAAAGAGGGAAACAAACCATGCTACATACATCCTGTGGTGAGGCTTAAATGAGACGATTTGCAGACGACAAAGTGATGTAGACATTATTATTAGACTGTGAGTTATATTTGCACTGGTGGCTGCTTTCTGTATGAGGATTGTTTGCTAAAAACATTTGTGTATCTATGTTTTTGCCTCTTTTCTAATGATATTGCTTCCTTTTACTGGCATTTTCCCCCCAAGCATATGTCATGTGGCCAGATATGCAATTTATTCAAGGAAATATTTATCCATACATGTTTTATTTATATGAAAATAGAAATGAAAATATGAAAACACATTTATTATACCCATATATAGAAAATTACATGATATACACATGTGATATGAATATATTCATTTATCATTTCCTTTTATTTATGTATGCAAGTAGACATCCCTTGTAGCTCAGACGGTAGAGAATCTGTCTGCAATGCAGGAGACCTGGGTTTGATCATTGGGTCAGGAAGATCCCCTGGAGAATCGGGAATGGCTACCCACTCCAGCATCCTTGCCTGTTAAGTCCCATAGACAGAGGAATCTGGGGGGTTACAGTCCATGGGGTTGCAAAGAGTCAGACATGACTGCGTGACTAACATTTTCACTTTCATATATGCAAATGATAAAATATTTATATATAAGTATGTATCCATGCATATATTCACTTGTATTTCCATATGTATATACACACACATAAACACACACACACAAATGTGTGATTATGATCAGTCAAAGTAAAAAATACAGATGAAAACATTAAAACTCATCATTGTTGCTAAGATTGAATCTAATTTTGAATTCACTGAGCTTTTTGGTAATCGAGATATAAAGAAAAATATACTGTTGTATGGTTTGCTTTATTAAAAATTAATTTAAAATTAAAGAAAAATGTATATAATATTTACTTAAATGACATTAAATGACATAACAGGCAGTGTCCAAAACTATTTATCTGTAGTTTAGCTGTGACAAATTTCATAAAGGCACTAGCTGGACTCCTTTCTAGAATAAATCATGGGCTTATATGAGAAAATTGTTAGGAAGTTAGAATGATTTCCTCTCAATATACATTTAAAAACATTTGCTCAAGAGAATCCATGGTGATATGAAATATTAAGAACTTGTAACTCCCATCTGTCACATAAATTATACAAGTCTGTGAACAGGCTCCAAGACTTGTAGCTGTGTGTTGTGTGTGTTTAGCTCAATGTTATGTCCTTAACTGATTACAGTGTATTATGATTCACACACAAAAAGTGCTGGTCAGTAAGATGTTGAGTGCATCTTTTTATGAATGATGCATAATATCCTGATGTGAAATTTAGCTCTTTAACACAATAATAATGGTGGAGGTGACAGGCTAAAATATAGCATTGAAGCAGATAATAGTTTATGGCTGATTGTTCTAATTTTTTGCCAACACTATATCAAATCATTAGCTATTTTCTCACCAAATGACTCTGTAGCCATAAGCTTCTTGCATTGACTACAGAATGCAGGAGTCATATTACTCCTGATGATTTATTTCTAATCATATTACAAGTATATATTTAGGGTGATTGCTGAATTATATTAATTTGGCTATAAACAAACAATGGCATTTAAAATATTGATTGCAACAGCACTCTCCTTTCATAAATCTGCCTTGTAATTCCATTGACTTTAAGTATGTGATTAAATTGTTTGGTCTGATTCAGAAATTACATTGGGATTCTATGAGAAAACTCAGAAGGTGGAAAATTATAATTTTAAGTTAAAAAGTACATGGTGCCCGTTACTTAAAGCCATGTTGTTGGGTATATGGTGGGAGGCTAGAGTCACAATTGAACAGTTTGGACAAGCTTGATGAGTCGCCTCCCTGGGGAGGATCAGGATCCTGCATCTGAAAACACAAGAATTTGAGTTTCCAGGAAGATCTTCCCATAGGAAAAAATGGGCGTGTAAAGAAATAACAAAATCTTTAACACCCACAAAAACCCTGGTGCATACCTGTGAGAAGAGAATCCTCCCATTTTGTCACTAAATCCAACCCTAGGTTGAATCATAATCAAATGTAAATATGGCACATGTATATGATAGATTTACGTATGTGTATGTATATAATGTATTTCTTCCCTGGTGGCTCAGACAGTAAAGAATCTGCCCACAGTGCAGGAGACCTGAGTTCAATCCCTGGGTTGGGAAGATCCCCTGGAGGAGGGACTGGCCATTCCACTCACTCCAGTATTCTTGCCTGGAGAATTCCATGGTTAGGGGAGCCCGGCAGGCTATAGTCCATGGCGTCACAGAGTCAGACATGATTGAAAGACTAACGCTTTCACTTCCTGATGTATAATATTATGTGTATAAATGCATATATTTATGTGTGGGCCTCCCAGGTAGCTGTAGTTATAAAGAACCCGCCTGCTAATGCGGGAGACAGAGGGATGTAGATTTGATCCTTGGGTAAGGAAGATTCTCCTGGAGGAGGGCATGGCAACCCACTCCAGTATTCTTGCCTGGAGAATCCCATGGACAGAGGAGCCTGGCGGGCTACAGTCCATAAGATCGCAAAGAGTTGGACATGACTGAAGCAGTTTATCACACATGTGTGTATTATGTATTAATATACATATATGATTATGTACAAATATGTGCATCGATATATTTTATTGTTCAGTCGCTCAGCCGTGTCTGACGCTTTGCATAAATACATATTAATAAATAGAGAGATAAGGAGATTACTCCTTCATACAAGGAGAATTCTATTGTATTGAATATTTTAAAAATATATATGATATATATATATATATATATATATATATGTATTCAGTATATAAAGTGTACAAGCAAGGCGTAATCCTGTATATCTGTTCCTAAGTCTAATGTGATTTCTCATCTGAGAGCTTCTGAGTCCTCTTTTCTGTGTTCTGCTGCGGTTTCACTTTCTAGTAACTGATGATTGTCTTTTACATGAAGGGAGGGACCTTTGCTGGGGAGAGTTGGGGGAGCAGCAGAAGGCGAGTTACTTTCGAGACTCCTATGCAGCCCCTTCCTCACGGGGCATCCGTTGTGCAGGCCATCAAGCCTGACTCTGCGATCTCTCCAGCTCCTACTCATCCAGCCCACCCTCAGCCCTCCTGGAAGGTTCTCCCCCGGACTGTGCCCTGTAGCCCTTCTCTGGGAGAAGCTCCTGTCTTGCTTCCCAATGAAACTGCGCCTGCAGAACCCTGGGCTCATACAGGCAGGGGACACATACTCACCCCTGTTTGCCTCACACTGTGTGGGGACAATCAGAAGGCTCTTGATCCACATTTGCACTGAAAGAAAAAAATGAGCCATACCTTTGTTGAGTCTAACTCAGCTGGACGAAGTGGGCGAAGCTTCACACAAACTTGAAGCTCTATGATCCTGCCTTCACTGTCCTTCTAAATCCACCCTCCACTGTTTGCATCTCTGCCCTGTGGGGGTGACTGGCTAGTACTCTTTGCCCTCTAGCTTCATGGTTTTTTTTTTTTTTCCAAGTAAAGTATGATTGATGTATAACATTATGCTAGTTTCAGATGTACAGTGAAGTGACTCAGACATGTATGTATATGTACATATGTCGTTGTTTTCGTTTAGTCACTAAGTTGTGTCTGACCCTTTGTGACCCCATGGACCGTAGCCCACCAGGCTGTACTGTCCATGGAATTTCCCAGGGGAGAATACTGGAGTGGGTTGCCGTTTCCTCCTCTAGGGAATCTTCCCAACCCAGGGATCAAACCTGCATCTTCTGCATTGCAGGCAGATTCTTTACCACTGAGCCAGCAAGGAAACTGTTTAGCTCTGTTAGCTTTGTGGTGTTGTGATGCTTTCCCTTGAGAGTCCTTCTCACTTCTCCATATGCAGTCTGTCACCCAGGGCCTGCTTCAGAGGCCACTTCCCTGATGTTCTGGAGGAGGTCTTTCCTGATCCATGTAAAGCAGTCATGGTTTTATCCAAAACAACCACAGCCTTTCTTGAGAGACAACACTTTTGGCATTGATGACTTTGAAATTTTCTTAACTAAAAATTGCTGAAATCCAGAATGTGTATCCTCATCATTCAGTTGAGTTGAGTTCAGTTCAGTTCAGTCGCTCAGTCGTGTCCAACTCTGTGACCCCGTGGACTGCAGCACGCCAGGCCTACCTGTCCATCACCACCTCCGGTGAGTCCATTGAGTCAGTGATGCCATCTAACTATCTCATCCTCTGTCGTCCCCTTCTCCTCCTGTCTTCAGTCTTTCCCAGCATCATGGACTTTTCAAATGAGTCAGCCCTTCACATCAGGTGGCCAAAGTATTGGAGTTTCAGCTTCAGCATTAGTCCTTCCAAAGAATATTCAGGACTGATTTCCTTTAGGATGGACTGCTTGGATCTCCTTGCAGTCCAAGGGACTCTCAATAGTCTTCTCCAACACCACAGCTCAAAAGCATCAATTCTTCGGTGCTCAGCCTTCTTTATAGTCCAACTTCACAACCATACATGACTACAGAAAAACCACAGCTTTGAATAGATGGACCTTTATCAGTAATGTCTCTGCTTTTTAATATGCTGTCTAGATTGGTCATAACTTTTCGTCCAAGGAGTAAGTGTCTTTTAATTTCATGGCTGCAATCACCATCTACAATGATTTTGGAGCCCAGAAAAATAAAGTCAGCCACTGTTTCCACTGTTTTCCATCTATTTGCCATGAAGTGATGAGACCAGATGCCATGATTTTAGTTTTCTGAATGTTGAGCTTTAAGCCAACTTTTTCATTCTCCTTTTTCACATTCATCTAGAGGCTTTTTAGTTCCTCTTCACTTTCTGCCATAAGGAGGGTGTCTTCTGCATATCTGAGGTTATTGATTCTAGCTTGTGCTTCATCTAGCCCAGCATTTCTCATGATGTACTCTGAATATAAGTTAAATAAACAAGGTGACAGTATACAGCCTTAACATACTCCTTTTCCTATTTGGAACCAGTCTATTGTTCCATGTCCAGTTCTAACTGCTGCTTCCTGACCTGCATACAGGTTTCTCAAGAGGCGGGTCAGGTGGTCTGGTATTCCCATCTCTTTCAGAATTTTCCACAGTTACTTATGTTCTACCCGGTCAAAGGCTTTGGCATAGTCAGTAAAGCAGAAATAGATGTTTATGTGGAACTTTTTTGCTTTTTCGATGATCTAGCAGATGTTGGCAATTTGATCTCTGATTCCTCTGCCTTTTTTAAAACCAGCTTGGGCAGCTGGAAGTTCATGGTTCACGTATTGCTGAAGCCTGGCTTGGAGAATTTTGAGCATTACTAGCATATGAGATGAGTGCAGTTGTGCAGTAGTTTGAGCATTCTTTGTAATTGCCCTCCTTAGGGACTGGAATGGAAACTGACCTTTTCCAGTCCTGTGGCCATTGCTGAGTTTTCCAAATTTGCTGGCATATTGAGTGCAGCCCTTTCACAGCATCATCTTTTAGAATTTGAAATAGCTCAACTGGAATTTCATCACTTCCACTAGCTTTGTTCATTGTGATGTTCCCTAAGGCTCACTTGAGTTCACATTCCAGGATGTCTGGCTCTAGGTGAGTGAGCACATCCTCATCATTAAAAACTCTGTAAAGGAAGGATTTCAACCTGATGTATCTTCCTTGTACCTAGTATAACCCTGGTGAGAACAATAACTTGGAGCATTTCTGTTACATAGAGAGGATGACCAGATGTAAATCACATGGAGGCTCAGAACTTAATTATCCAGATAATATTAAGTGTACCTTTTTTTCTTTCATCACAGGTGATTCTACTATGCCAGGAAGAGTAGAGTTGTCTATACTGTTATACAATATTGTTGAATTCCTCTCTCTTCCCATAACCCTCAAAAATTGTACTGATGCCAACACCCCGTGTTTCCTTCTTAATACAAATGCCATAATTCAGCCCTGTAAGGTCCTGTGACCACAGGCTGGCTGGGACCTCAGGTGGACTGTGGTATCAGGAGGCTGAGAGGGTCAGAGCACAACTGCAAACTGACAGATCTGCCAGCAATTGAAATACATGGTTGGTTTAGCTGTTCAGATGGTGAGACAACAAAGCTTAGCTCTAATGTGTAAAATCCCATTGATCTTCCAATGTCCATCATGGTATATCCAGCCCTCAGTGATATTGACCTGGGTGCTGTTGATCAAGTCAGACCTCAGATTAAAACTGGGGCTGCTCAGTGGAAGGCTGCATAATCTTCTACCTGTTCAAGCCATGATTTAGATGGACTTTTAAAGCGTGTCTATATTAAGCAGAAAAATGATTGTCTGTGAAATATAGGGTTCATCAGTCCAAGCAATGAACAGATAGGATCATCAAATTATTACTTTATTTAATAAAACATATGGGTGTATGTACTATATTATATTTGTATCAGTTAAATATTCATTAACTTTATCCACCTTATGATAAGTGTTCCCAAAACTATAATTTGGGGTGATCTTAACAAGGGACTTTCCTGGTGACTGAGTTGGTAATGAATCTGCCTGCAATGTGGGAGACCCAAGTTCGATCCCTGGGTCAGGAAGATCCCCTGGAGCAGGAAATGACAACCCACTCCAGTATTCTTGCCTGGAAAATCCCATGGACAGAGGAGCCTGGTGAGCTATAGTCCATGGAGTCACAAAGAATTGAACATGACTGAGTGACTAACACTTTATTTTTAGCAAGCTAAAGTTAATAAAGAGGGCTTTTGATATTCTTGAACATTTTCTCATTGATGATTTCTGTCCTGGGGCAAAAATGCTGAAGGTGTTGGTCTCAGGATCCAGCTGCCTGGGCTGGGGCTCTCTGCTCTGCTCACCCAGGTCCCGCATCTCTGGGTAGTATCCGCTCATAATAGACACTTCATGAGGATTTGTTAAAACTGTTTCATTGTCTGCATACATAAACCTATGAAAGCAAGTATTTTGTAGATAGACTACATATAATTTTCCTGCAATTTCCAGGAAGTTCATTGCGTATTCCTGTAAGTAGGCTGAAGTTCTGCTTAAAATTATTTTCTAAAAGTGATTGGTTCTGGAACTTACATCACTTTCCCATTAAAGCTCAGAAATGATTTTATTCAATTGTCTAGTCATTGATTATTTAATCAATAGTACATGATAATAAAGAAAGGTTGAAGGCATAAGAAGAGGGCGGCAGAGAATGAGATGGCTAGATAGCATCACTGACTCAATGGACATGAACTTCAGTAAACTCTGGGAGATAGTTGAGGGCAAGATAGCCTGGCGTGCTGCAGGCCAGGGGGCAGCAAAATGTCAGACATGACTAAGCTACTGAACAACATTATTGTAACTGGTAAAGAAATTTAGAGAGGGTAGATCAACCTTACAGGGATAAACATTCCATTTACACTGTGTTTGTATCACATGACAATGACACAAAGCCTGAGAAGACTGCCTGTACACTCTAGAATTGTTTTGTTATATCTGATGAAATCCAGGGACAACTCAAACATTTTCAAGCGACGGTATGATGACTCCAAATGCATTTTCTCAAAGGTTGCATGTCAGGGGTTTATCTGGGCTGTTTCTATCTCGAATTACTGAGGATTCTTGAATTTTAACAGTGTGTCCTTCTCTCCTGAAATGTGTGAAGTGAAGTTATTATATCTCTGGAGAACCTCTCAGAGGCTCAGCAAAGATGCTTGCTAGAGATCTGAACTCTGATGAACAGGTTTCTCTAGGGTTTCTGGGAAGAGCTAACACATTCACTGGTGTTTGGTCATTATCATTAAAATAGGAAACAAGTCAGAAAGCTCCTGGTACTTATTTTTATAAACTCCCTTGCTAGATGCAGGAAGAATACAAAGGATGTGATCATAATTTTTTGTCCTAAGATAGGATTGGTAGCAGGTTTATATTCTTCAAATTTTTTTCCATAATCTTAGCAAATTTTTTTTCTATAACACAGGCTCTGGGTGGGAGTAATTTGTGTATTTACTTTTTTAATAGAAAGATGTCTCCTGGCATTTCATGTTTGATTTTTTTCTTCAAAATACCTTTTCTTTTTGAATACATATATTCCTATGACCAAAACATGCAGTCTATGAATTAATCAATGAAGCTGATGTCAGTGACTTAGAGAGAGCTTACCATATTTTTGGAAATAGTTTTTCTCAACTATGTAAATCATGCATAAATATAACATCTGCTGGAGGGATTTTAAAAGCAGGGTGAAATCTTGTTGTTCCTTTAAGAAGGTAAGAGTTTTGGCAGATAAATAAGACTAAGACAAGGCAATTTTTTTTTTTTTTGGAAAGTCATTCATTCCTAGAATTTTGTCAAGCAGTGCATGGTTTAATGCGGTATATTCTGACATAAGCAATATCACATGGTTCTCAAGGGTATAGTAAAGCATATTGATGACATACCAATGGTAATACTGCCTAATAAAAAGTGGGGTATTAGAAATGTGTTTTCCTCTCCAACAGCATATATAAAAAGACACAAAAATACACACTCTGGATCTTTCCCAACTATGTTAGAAAGACAGTCTCTTTGCAACCCCGTGAACTGTAGCCCACCACGCTCCTTTGTCCTTGGAACTTCCCAGGCAAGAATATTGAAATGAGTTGCCATTTCCTTCTCCAGGGATCTTCCTGAGCCAGGGATTGAGCCCATGTCGCCTGCATTGCCAGGCAGATTCTTTACCACTAAGTCCCTAGAGAAGATCACTGACGGTAATACCAGTGGTGATACTGCCTTATAAAAAAAGTGGGGTATTGGGCGTGCTTCCCTTTCTAAGAGCAACTGAAAAAAATCCACAAAACACACACTCTAGATCTTTCCCAACTATTTTAGAAAGAAAGTCAATTTCTTTAAGTGGTATTTTTTTCGGTTTTGGTATTCATTATATAGCTTATTCACTTAGGGGAGTAAAGTTTATAGAGTAAATGAGGAATTTATTTATTTATTTATTTTGGTAGCGATCTGTAGACAGGCTCCATGTAGGTATGCTGTGCTGTGTTTAGTCACTCAGTTGTGTCCAACTGTAGCCCACCAGGCTCCTCTGTACATGGGATTTCCCTGGCAGGAATACTGAAGTGGGTTGCTATGTGCCCCCTCCTCCAGGGGATTTTCCCAACCCAGGGATCGAACCCAGGTTTCCTGCATTGCAGATGGTTTCTTTACCATCTGAGCCACCAGCCTAGCCCAAGAAAGCTGGAGTGGGTTGCCTATCCCTTCTCCAGGGGATCTTCCCATTCCAGGAATGGAACCAGGGTCTCCTGATTGCAGGCGGACTCCTTACCAGCTGAGCTATCAGGGAAGCCCTCATGAAGGTACAGGTTAGATCAAAGGGGAATCCAACCATCCATCTTTGATAGGATGCAGCTATGATGGCAGAGAGAATTAAGGACCTCCCCCACCAACAGGAAGAGCTCTCCATCTGTGGAGCCCGGCCTTTGACTAGTGGTCCTGTCTCACTTAGAGATGCAGGTCAGGCGGAGAGGGGGCAGCTGTGTTTACCTCATCTGCACACATGGAGCGCACAGTAAGTGCCATCGAAAGGATTAATTGGTTGCTTTCTCATCGCTGACAATTCCCATCCAGCTGTGTAGGAAATTTTGGCAATGTCAAAGTCATATAAATGACAGGACATGCAAAACGATGTCATTTCTTGGTCTCTTGCTGTAACAGGAAGAGGATTTTTCATTTCTCTTCATTTTATTTATGTTTCTAACCCTCAGCTTACGTTTGCATGACTTATTCTACTGCCCCTCTCAGAAAATTCTGTCAAGATAAACATTTTGTTAGGGAATAGACCTCTTATTCACAGGTGAATTTCACTGGTTTTTACAGGAAAACATAATAGCAATTCCTCTGCTGTGCTGCGCTTGGTCACTCAGTCATGTCCAACTCTTTTAGGCTCCATGGACTATAGCCCAACAGGCTCCTCTGTTCATGGGGATTCTCGAGGCAAGAAGACTGGAGTGGGTTGTGATGCCCTCCTCCAGAGGATCTTCCCAACCAGAGATTGGACCCAGGTCACCCACATTGTAGGCAGATTCTTTACAGTCTGAGCTACCAAGGAAGCCCTTTCCTATTGCTCTGCAAAACTTCTTATTTTAAACCATATTCTTAAAATGAAATCACGTACTGGAAAGAGACAAAAAGATTTAAAGGAAGAACAAAAAAAAGAATGAGTTCAAACCTTTGCTGTTTTTAATGACTTACTGAGACAATAGAAATTCTTCCCACGTTAAAACAAAGCAAAAGAAAAACCAACGGTAGTTGTCAGAGCCCCATGCCATTTTCAAGTAAATACTCGAGGTATTGCAGGATATTTCAATTCACACTAAAGATGCAAATCATATGTCTTCGTTTTTTCCAAGTCAGGATTCACCAATATCCCTTACTACCAAGGTATCGTTGTGTGGTCATCATGCCTCTAGGGTGTGTTACATTGTATCTCTTGACATTTTGTTCCTCCAGAGCAAAAATGGTCAAATAATAATTGTATATGATTCAACTTAACATATTATTAAAAAAAAGAACTAACCTTATTCTAGTGGTTAAAAAACAGTGGGTCACTATTCAAAGTATCTTGACAGAAGGAACTTCTGTAGTCAGAAGCAATATTCCCAACTGATAGCTAGTTTTGCATTTCTTCTTTGAACAGATTAGCTTGAAATTCAATGGAATTGAATTGTCTACAGTTCTCTTATTCAGCCTCCTGCTTCACACCTTTCGAGACAGGAGAGAGGAAGAGATTAATGAGGCAGAGACTGTCACTGTCTCCAGTCTTATTTTTCTCACTTCATCCCTTATGTGTGGTAAAAATGATGCTTTTCATTTGTACAGCACCTTCTTCTGAAATGCACGGATCACTTTCCTGATAGTATCTGATTAATCCTTTAATTTTGGTACACATTTCACTGGGTGGAATTGTACTGAAAATAAAAATCTTAGAACAGACATCTTGCTTTGAAAATCATACCTATTTTATCCCACTCTTTAATCTCATTTTGAAGGAAAGGTAGCAGTTTAATTTTATGTGGTGCAGATTAAAAGGTCTTAGAATTTTCTTGTAAATCATTTAATCTCCATGAACTAATTTACAAAGCTTTCATCTTCCTTTTTTACACAATTTATTATATTGGTGATATGCACGGCATTTTCTCAGGCCTTTTCAATTTCCTTAGAGTAAGTACATTGTTACATATGAAAACTTCCAGTTGACTGATTTTCATTAGCTCCCTGGAAGAGTATAAAGATGCTATTCAGTTATCTATGAAATACAAAATTTCAGTATCTGTGTTTTCCTCCAATCCTAATTGCAAAGAATATATATATATATGTATAAATATATACAGACACACACACATATACATATATATTCCATGAAGTAAAGCAAAAATCTAACTAATTTAGGTTACTTATGTAGTGAATATGAAAATCTAATCTAATTATTATTCATTATGGATGAAATTACCAGAGGAAGAAAGCAAAAACAGCAAAGTGTTCATTTTCGAAAGATTATTACATGGAGCAACATTTTCATTTGACTGCAAGGAGCATCATTCAAATTTTAAAAGCATTTTAAAGATATTCATTTCTTATAAATAATGAATCAGAAAATTCAATTTCAGTTCAGCACAGGTAATGCATGTTGGTGAATGTGACTCAATTCTTTGAAGTTCATATTACAATTTTTCAAAATTATGTAAACCGGTAAGGTTAACTAAAGCTTGGGTTTGTAAAGACTACTGAAGCCATTTTAGGATTAGCTAATTAGGGTAATTGACATCATTATATAATGCTGACCCTGGACTATCCAAGGTTTTCATCACTCTGCAGTCACTAATCCCAAAGATTTTCATAACGATATTAGGAGAGTGATACTGTTATTATCCACATATGGGAAAAAATCGTGGCAAAGTTTGTGAGTTAATTAGTGTAGGTTTACCTACTTGGCAAGTAACTTAAACTGAATTTAATCTGATTAATCGATATAGTAGCCCCATGTGGTTCTCGAGCATGAGAAATGTAGCCAGTCCAAGCTGAGCTGTGCTGAAATGCTGAGAGAGACCTGGATTTTAAACTTTAGGAAAAACAGGTGTTAAATATTTCATTAATAATGCTTATATTAATTGCATGTAGAATGATAATAGTTTGAATACACTGGAGTAAATGTTATCAAAATCAATTCTATCTTAATTTTTTAAAATATGGCTGTTAGAAAATTTAAAATGACTTGTGTGGTTTCATTTATTTCTGTTGAAAGACGAGGATTTTCATGACACCTCGTGTAGTGGCTCCTATTAGGAGTTGGCTGAGTCTGAGATCCCCAAAGTCCAGTGGGATTGGCTGGGCCTCACTCTTCTGGTCCTTCCACATTATTAGCTGCATCTTTGCTTCTTCAAGAGATGGTGCTTTTTGCTTTTTATTTCTGCTACTTCTTACTGACCTATATTAAAACTATTTCATAACATCCCTGATGTTGGACAATCAATCAACACACGACCAGGATTCTGTTTTATTTTTTTAATTTGTATGAGGTTTGTTCTTGTAGTTGTCATCATTTCTTTTTCACTCAAACCACTCTGTAGGGTCTTTATGTCTATGTAGCCAACTGGCTCTTCTGAATTTGTAATTGTTTTGTATAAACATAAAATATATTTATATTTCAATTTTTAGTGTAAAAAATACAATCCTCTGGTTGAGTCTGACTATGAAACATAGACACTTCATGTTCTGTGCCCCGGAATCAGAGATAAGTAAGTTCTGTGCCTAATTTTGCTGCCCCTTGTAAGCAGTATGAGCTTTATCAGCTCATGTAGCTTTGGTCTCAAGTATCTCTTGGCAGAAGGGAAAATGTTAATGCCTGTGTCTTTAGATTTTAATGGGCCTTTTATGCAAAAATGGAAGTGGGGTTCCCGTCAGATATCTTGGTATATATATGTTCAAAACAGTTGTTATCATTATTTAGTTTTTATTTTAATGTTCCTATTTTGTGACATGTATCATGAAGAGGGTGCTGATTGATGATTTATTTCTGAAAGATATTTCCTAAAATATCTGAAGCATTTGTGCAAGACTTTCTTGACTCAATTCCCTACCCAATACTTCTGCTATGGAGAATTTTAGCTCTGCATTCAACAGTCAGCCCTGATTCTGGGAGTAAGTTTTACAGCATTGTTGGCTCAAAGGAATTTGTTGAAAGATTTTACTGAAATATTGAAACAAGAGAAATCAACTACCTGACATTTTTGTGGGTTTACACCCCACTCTTGGGGTAATGGGAAATAGTGTGCTTACTCTACTTCAGTTGTGTATTGATTATATATTTAACATTTGAAGGAACACATTTCTATCATTAAGAATTTTATCCCACAGCCCAGAAATGCAAGTGGGTTCATAGTGTAAGTTTATATTCTAAAATATATTTTAGGCTTGACTTAATAAGCCTTTAATATTTATTGAGTATTTATTATCCAATCAAATGGAAAGCCTTCTGAAGATATTAAACATTATTTAAAGGATGAAGTTATCATTTAATCAACCATTAAGTAAACATCCTTTGAAAGCATGTAGGTCATTGTATGTTGTGTCCAGAAAACATACATGGACCTGGCCTAATGGAGCCAGTACGATAAGGAGAATTAAGGGCATCGTATGAATGATTCCATGAATAGATACTGTCAAAGATGAATGCAGTGTGCAGTACTATTGAGTAACAGGTGCATCTAACCTAAGGGAGGTTGGACGGTGCAGAGACTTCCATTAGAAATAGGACATTACAGCTGAATCCTGGGAGTGAGGACGCATTGAACAGGTGACAAAGCAGAGGAAGTGTCACAAATTAAGCCGCACATGGGAAGGCCTTATGGGCTTCCCAGCTGGTGCCAGGCGTAAGGAATCTGCCTGCCAGTGCAGAAGATGGAAGGGACGCAGGTTCAACCCCTGGGTTGGGAAGATCCCCTGGAGAAGGCAATCCACTCCAGTATTCTTACCTCCAGAACCCCAGGGAATGAAGGGCCTCGTGATCTTCCATCCATAGTGTTGCAAAGAGTCAGACACGACTGAAGTGACCTTACACACACACACACACAGGAAGGCCTTACTTTGGAAAGAGGGTTAACATATTTATTATGGGAAATTAGGGCCAAAACAGAATCCACTATTCTGTTTAAGAATGCTTTACTATACATGCAGTTTACTTGGCTTTTAAAGACACCAAGGCAGAATCAAATAAGAGTTTAAATATTCATTAAGAGTTTGGCCTGAGCTCTCAGGGGTAAATTTTAGGAAGTTGGCAGAGTATGTCCATTACTGGTCAATTTTTTCTTCCCCAATTGGCTAAACATAAAAGACAAGATGAATTTGTTAAAGTTAATTTTTGTTATTTTAACCAATTGTTTACTACTGTTCTTTTCATGAAATATCTGAGCTTTTGGTCTTTCTCTTTTTTTTGTAACCAACTTCTAAAATTGTTAGTAGGGAATGAAAATCCAGTTTTGTGATGACTAAGAGCAAAAGAAAAACCTTCAGCTTTAATCTTTACAAATCTCCTGCTAGTTAAAAAGTCTAAAAGCCATATCTGGGACAAAACAAATTATATGCAGAAGGTAATACTCGTTTAATTTTCTGTGAATATAGTTTTGGAAGGATAATGTATTTATAGGTTAACAAAAATATTATTTTCTTGTAATTCTTAATTGGCTTCAGCTATAATGTATGAAATACTGTTCCTTAAGAAATATCCAGAAACGTGGTAATCATTTGGCTCTAAAATTTAACACATTAAAGTGGTGATGCAAGATTGCAGGGAAAACATGATAGTATTAACTATAGAGTTTAATTACAGACATATGTGTGTGTGAAATAAGCTGTGGGAATGTAACCCTTTAGACACACAATCTCCTTAGGTTGCAGATAAGATTTGGACATTTAAAATAGATTCCTTACAGCTCGAAATGTTAGATGTTTGATAGGAGATTTTCAAAGCAACCCTTCTATTCTATGGCTCTATTCTGGAAGTTCTTTACACAGATACACAATAGTATTAACAGATGTAATGCATTAGCTGACTTTCTTACTGTCCTTTTTTGATCTTCCCCCTTATTTTTACGAACTGCACTTTTACTTCCAAAGAATAATGTCTATGAATTCAGATTCTAAAGCAATCCACATACTTGTCATGAAAGGATCCAGCAGTTGTTTCAGCAATAGTTACAACTACTTTATTAGTAAGAAGGCCAGTCTGTTTCATTTTGAGTTCGATCTGGCAGCTGTGGTGGTGAGGCTCTTCAGACATGTCCTCATCAATGCCAGACTGCAAAGTCAAACTTTCTAAGAGATGGCTACATGAGAAGGATGTCCCTCAGTGACATAACAAGATTCTGCTGGCAGCCCATAGCCTTGAATAACGATTTCTCTCGCCGACCCAAATGACTTCACCTCAGTCATTTGAAAGCACGGTTCAAGAATATTTGACTCAGATGCATTTGAGAAACACAGAGAGCTTTAGGTCTTGGAAGCATTGTCACTTGAGTCTATGACTCTTGGCCTGGACACCAGGAAAGATGATCCTGAGATTCTAGAATCTATGTATGTTTTAATGCTTTCTCCCATCAGGGGATCTTTTTGAGTGGTCACGTCCAAGAGAGAATTGGTTTGAAAACCAGTGTGCTCTAAGTGGTTGAGGCCACTTAGCCAGTGAATGTTGGTTTGATTGCTGCCAGGGTTCTGGCTTGTTTCAAGGTGAAAGCATTAGCATTGTCTATTATGATAAGTATTCAGGACATTTTAAGTTGCATTACTGTTTAGAATGCAAGTACAAGCCTCAGGCAAATTACATCTGCCTAATATTTCAGATCATGGATTTGTGTTTTTTCCTTTGGTTCCTTGGAGCCTACAGGCAGAAAGGGCTGCTCCAAAAATATATGCCTCAGGATGGGGAGAAAGTTGGAAGTACACATCAGTGAAGGACTTGCACGCTTTTCCTTCTACAGGGTGAATAGCATGTTTCCACAACCGACGCCACGGCAAATGCTTCTTCATTGTCGCCCTTAACACAGCCATCCAAAGTCGCTGCTCACTGGTGCTGGCCATGGGCACGGTTGGTTTGCCAGGCTCTCCAGCGACCCGCTCGCTAGGCTGTGGAGGTGGGGTCCTCAGTGTCCATCACCCAGGAGGCTTAAATGAAAGTGAGCATGCTCATGGCAATCTTTGGCCCACATTCGGATTGTTTACAAGATGCAACCAGAGGTACTGTCCGTGGATGACAGTGATGAGATACAGAGTGGATTTGGGTTCCAGTATTTGGGAAATACATCCTGGTGAATTCCAATGGATGGATTGATAAAATAAGAGAGGGCATTAGAAAGAGAACTTGCATTTCCTCTCAGGGAGATACTTAGCTATATACTACTCCCCTTAATATAATTAATAATAATGCAATTATTAATGGTATAATAGTATTAATACAATTATATTGAAACAATATAGTACAATATTAATGTAAGTATTAATATCATTAAGAGGAGTAGTATGTTCTCACTGGTATTATTAATAGAATAGCTGGCATTTATTGATCCATTATTATATGAAAGACATAGTACTAATATTTTAAATTAATTTTGAGTTATTGATTTATAAGACTATATGTAGACTTTCCTGGTGGCGCAGTGGTAAAGAATCTACTTGCCAATGCAGGAGATCCAGAAAACATGGATTCGATTCCCGGGTTGGGAAGATTCCTTAGAGAAGGGAATGGTAACCCACCCCAATATTCTTGCCTGGAGAATCCCATGGACAGAGGAGCCTGACTGGCTACAGTCCATGGGGTCACAAAAGAATCTGACATGACTGAATGACAGAGCATGAGCATTCAAGGCTATATGTGTTATTTTTAACAAATAAGTAAACACACACACACACACACACACACACACACACACACACACACATATGTATATAAGTTAATGCTTATCCTAGGATTTTTAACATCACTGTCTGCTGTTGCCATAAAAATGCTGAGTGGCAAAACCCAGTACCACAAAATGTTAAGCATTTATTTACCAGGAATAGAGCTGTGATTGTCTAGGGTTGTAGATCTGAGCTGGGCTTGGCTCAGCATAGTCATAGGGCAAGCTCAGCTCAAGTGCATGCCCTGGGTCTTTTATTTTTATGAGAACTATAGGCTATCCAGACCACATTTTCATCATGGTGCTAGGAGATGCTCAGCACCTGGGTTTGGAGCTGGCACCAGTAATGCGTGGCCTTGAAGGCTGGTAAGGCTTGTCACCTGGCCACAGCCCAGGTCAGTGTGGCTGAGACGCTGGACGCACCGCCTTTTGCGACCAGAGCTGTGTAGGCCTGGGGCACAGGGCAGGCTGCAGGAAGCAATGAAAACCTGGGGGCAATGGGGCCCCCTACTGGATCATAGATGGAAATTTCCTGAGGACCCCTTTATACTTTTCCATTAATTTGTTATGAAAATCTATTGCTTCTGGGATGAAGGAAATCTAGAATACATCGTTATTTTCATAGTTTCAGGATGCATCTATTTTGAGATGATGAGGTAGGCGAGATGACATTTGAAGTTGTTTTTTGTAATATGGTGACTTTTAAAAACCAAAACACTCTATAGAACTGAGTAAGGAAATAACAGCACAGGAGCGTCTGCCATGGATTCCTCCTGTTCATTCAAGACCTGTGGCGGGCAGGGCAGTCTTTCAAGCCATCATCTTGTAACCTTTTTCATTCATAGGTCAAGAATTTAAGATAATTACATAAGACTAGAGGTTACTGATTGAATGGGTGGTTTGCAAATGAAGTTCTTTGTGTATTGAATGATTTTAACAGAATGCATTCTACAATGCCCACAGAGGAAATGTGTCCAGTGTGAAAAGGTGTCTGTTTTTTTATATGACTGGAGTATGATTTTAATGAAAATTTCTAGATGAGTGTAAACAATTATTTTTTAAATTTTTTTATTGTGGTTAGAGTCACATGATATAAATTGTACTATATCAACTGTATTTATCTGTGCACTTCAGTGGCACTAAGTCCATTGACGTTGCTGTGCAACTCTTACCATCATCCATCTCCCGAGTTTTTCACCCTCCTAAGGTAAAACTCTATCCTTATTAAGTCCCCATTCCTCCTTCTTCTGACCCTCCACCCCCTGGGTCCCGGGATCTACCACTGTACTTTCTGACTGTATGAATTCAACTATTCTAGGTGTCTTGTGTAAGTGCAATCAATCAGTATTTGTCTACACCTAACATATATTGGAATGCATTTCAAGATTAACTCCATGTATGTCCTACAAACAGATTGTACCTCCCCCTTCCCTGCCCCGTGCTATACAGGAGGTTCATTACTTGCCTGCTTTATACATGGTGGTGTGTATATGTCAGTCCCAGTCTCCCAGTTTATCACACCCCTTTTTCCCCCTTGGTGTCTTTATGTTTGTTTTTTACATTTATGTCTCTGTTTCCATTTTGCAAGTAGATTCATCTGTATTGTTTTTATAGTCCACATATATGTGCCAATACATTTGTTTTTCTCTCTCTGACTTACTTAAAATATCTAGGAATAAACTTACCTAAGAAGGTAAAAGACTTGTACTCAGAAAACTGTAAGATGCTGATGAAAAAATATTGGTTCATTTTAAATAATCTTTGCCTCCACGTTTTACCTGCTCCCAGGCCACCTTCCTAGGATCTGCCCTCCCCTAACACACTCAGCTGACTCGGTGCAGACTGGAGCACATCGCGCATCCTATGTGGACCCTCAGCCAGATGGCGTGCTTGAGATTTTCTAGCACTGTTGGTAGTCATTCAGTGTGTGGCTGACTTCATCACAAGAAACTGGGTCATCACTTTCTAGAAACTTCTCGAGTTAGGTAACCTGATGTTTTTTGTTGTGTACATCATAAAATTGAAAAGTATGGTTTCATAGGTGTTTAAAAGTTCAGAGTTCTATCACCTCTTGGCTAGTTTTATCAAGAAAACGCCAGTGATTCTTTTGTTAAATATTCAGTTGGTGTGAAAAAGAAAACTACCTAGTGGTTAAAAGACTCTGTCTGAGGTTCACTTCTACCTCCCTGAGGTCCACTGGTCATCTGGTTGCAGTCACCTGGATGGGTACACTCGTCACAATTCATGTTACGATCTGTGCTTCATCCTCAAGTGAGCTTGGGCTCTTGGGTTCTCTCTGTCCTGGGACAACATGTCACTTTGAAGATATGTCCTTGGATCATTCTATATTCATTCTATATAGAATCATTCTATATTCATCAATGAAATGTTGGCAAGGTTCGAAATTTGAGCAAACTATAGTATGATTGTTTATTAGGCCAGTTTTATTATTTGCATGCAAATTATTTTAAAGTGATGTTATCTTTTGAAAGATCCTTCACAAGCATTAGCAATGTCACAGACACACAGTGCCTTCATTTCTATCTCAAATCTAAGGCGAGTGAAAGTGAGAAAGCTTCAATGAGACACATGAATGATCCCAGGGTGATGATCCAGAATGCCGGGACTGTGCTAGCAGACTTCTCAACACACTAGGCAGCCTGGCTCTATCAGGCAAGGTCTTAATCACCCAAAGACCAAGAACTGGTTTATCCCAGTAGATCACAGTACAAATGAGACCACGCACTGGCAAAGTGCTTAATAGTTTTCAAGGGAAATTTACCTGTTATAGAAAGTAAAGCAGTTTATATATAATATAGTGTATGTGTGTGGTCCATTGCTAAGTCATGTCCGACTCTTTGTGATCCTATGGACCACATACCGGTTTTCCCTGTCCTTCAGTATCTCCAGGAGTTTGCTCCAATTCACGTCTGTGAAGTCAGTGATGCTATTGAATCATCTCTTCCTCTGCTGCCCTCTTCTCCTCTTGCCTTCAATCTTTCCCAGCATCAGTTTTTTCCAGTGAATCAGCAATTTGCATCAGCTGGCCAACAAAGTATTGGAGCTTCTATTTCAGCATACGTCCTTCCAATAAATATTCAGGATTGATTTCCTTTAGGATTCACCAGTTTGATCTCCTTGCAGTCCAAGGGACTCTCAAGAGTCTTCTCAAGCGCTAAAATTCAAAAGCATCAGTTCTTCACCATTCAGACTTCCATATGGTCCAGCTCTCATATTCGTATATGACCACTGGAAAAACCACAGCTTTGACTAGGTGGACCTTTGTTGGCAAAGCGCTAGCTCTGCTTGTTAATATGCTGTCTAGGTTGGTCATAGCTTTCCTTCCAAGGAGCAAGTGTCTTTTAATTTCATGGCTGCAGTCGCCATCCACAGTGATTTTGGAGCCCAAGACAATACAATCTGTCACTGCTTCCACTTTTTCCCCTTCTATTTGCCATGAGGTGATGGGACCAGATGCCATGATCTTAGATTTTCAATGTTGAGTTTAAAGCCAGCTTTGTCATGCTCCTCTTTCACCTTCATCAAGAGGCTCTTTGTTTTCTCTTTGCTTTCTGCCATGAGGGGGATATCATCTGCCTATCTGAGGTTACCGATATTTCTCCTGGCAATCTTGTTTCTAGCTTGTGCTTCATCCAGCCCGGCACATGATATAGAAGATATGTTAAATATATACATGAGAGAGAGAAGGAAGAGATGCAAAACATATTCTTTTTTAAATTAATATTTTGGAGAATTGTTGCTTTACAATGTTTTGCTTTCTGCTGCTTCTGCTGCTAAGTCGCTTCAGTCATGTCCGACTCTGTGCGACCCCATAGATGGCAGCCCACCAGGCTCTCCCCCGCCTGGGATTCTCCAGGCAAGAACACTGGAGTGGGTTGCCATTTCCTTCTCCAATGCATGAAAGTGAAAAGTGAAAGTGAAGTCGCTCAGTCGTGTCTGACCCTTAGCGACCCCATGGACTGCAGCCCACCAGGCTCCTCCGTCCATGGCTTTGCTTTCTACTGTACAGTAAAGTGAATCTGCTATACATATACATATATCTCCTCCTTTATAGATTTCCTTCCTATTGAGGTCACCAGAAAGCACTGAGTAGAGTTCCCTGTGTTGTATAGTAGGTTCTTATTAGTTATATATTTTATACATGATATCAATAGGCAAAACACACATGCATACTTGAACCACAATTTTAGGACTGGAGGGATCTCAGAAATTATCTCACATTTTCAAATTATTGGACAAATATTTAGGGGAAAAGTAAACATAAGAGGAAAATCATGTCTATAGCTAATTTTATATTCTACTTTAATATTTATCAGTCTGATAGTTGGGTACTTTACACAGTGATCTTCAAATGTGAACCGTTTTGTTATAAAACTTGTTTCTTCCTTAATCCTACATATTCCTAAATGCAAAATTACTTTGTGTTTGTTTATCAGGAAGCAGAGATCTGTCTCTTTTATTGTTAATTATGGTATTTTTTAGGTGGTTTGTTTTTTAGAGAGGCACATACAGAGAGAGGCTTTTTACACAGTGTATTTGATAATGAGTTGTTCTCTGTATTTGTCAAATGCATCAGGTCTATAACTATGTTTGATTTCCTAGGGAGATCTTTTCATGTGTCTTCCTTGGGGAAATGTCTGTTTAGGTCTTCTGACCATTCTTTTATTGGGTTGGGTTGTTTGTTGTTTTGATATTGAGCTACATGAACTAACTGTGTATTTTGGAGAGTAATCAAAAAATGGATAGCTAGGGGGAACCTGCTATATAGCATAAAGAGCTCAGTTCAGTGCCCAGTAGTGACCTAGAGGGGTAGGAGCAAGGTCAGAGAGGGATAAAGGTGTAGATAGAGTTGCTGACTCAATGGGAAAGAATCTGCCTGCCATGCAGGAGACCTGAGTTTGATCCCGGGTCAGGAAGATCCCCTGGAAAAGGAAATGGCAACCCACTCCACTATTTTTGTCTGGGAAATCCCATGGACAGAGGAACCTGTTGGGCTACAGTCCATGAGATTGCAAAAAGTTGGACATGGCTGAATGACTAACACTTTTGTTGTGCAGCAGAAATTAGTACAATATTATTAAGCAACAGTACCCCAATTAAAAAAATAATGAAAAAAAATCCTAGGAACAAACTATGCCATGTAAACATGTGAAAATGCTAAAGCTCTTTCTTTTAAAAAGTTTCCATGTATTTCATAAAACATTGACATCCATATAATAAGTGCAAACATATTGGTTCTATTTTTTTAGCCAACAAAGATTATTTGTAATGTTGTCTGTCCCTTCTTCTCATCTTTCCTCCTTCCTTCCTTCATTTCTTCCTTCAAAAAGCTGAACTTTCTAACCTACTCCCGTTCCTCCTTGTCTCTTTCTGTCCCTCTCTCTCCTCCCACCCTACTTTCCATCTTTTTTTCTGCTGGTTATATTAATATAAAGTAATTCAATAATTTCGTCTTACATTAAACAACAAAAAAAATCACATTTACGATGAAGACAGGTTGTGATTGGCAATTTATCCTGTAGTTGCACAAAAGGTTAGTGGTATAACTTCTTAAAATGCTTCAATCAAATTGTTGACTTTGTTATCCGTTTTTAATCTCTGACTATTCCCCAGCTCTGGATTTCTTCAGTCATTAACTGCTTCTGTTCTGCCAGTTTTCTAGCGTCACATTCCTGCAACCATGAAAGATGTATTTTAACTCATCCAGTTAAATATGGTCTAAGTTAAATGAAAATTAACTCATTTACTTATACTCACAATATCATTGTTTTTAATTCTGACTTGTAAGGAAATTTTTTTTCATCATTCTAGAAATAAGTTTTATTGTTGAACAGATAAATAAGTAACCATGAAATAAAACACATTTCCTGTTACTATTTTATCTGTGTTTATGAGATGTAGTTTTCCAGTGTGTTATGACAGTGGAGGTTATGGCTCCAAACATATCACCTAGGACTTACGATGCATTCAGTAAAGACTTAAGTTGTGTGAGTGACCATCCTGTCAGTGGAGGTTGGCCTGGGCTAGCCACTTGACCAAGCAGTTTATACCATGCTCTCCTACAGTCCTTACAACAAACCTACAGCACAGATGTGGTGATGGCAGCTGAGTTGTTCTGTGAGGCAAGCTGACTCCAAGACAGAACACTGACTGGCAAAATAAAAGGCTCCAAACACCTGATAATATTCTATAAAAAAATTATGTCAGTATTTCAAAAGGTTTCTAGAATAGGCACCTGCAAAAAAGTCATAAATGAGCTTAACTGCATTCCACTATTTTTTTTCTTAATTTAATTTTTATTTTATATTGGGGTATAGTGGATTTACAAAGTTGTATGAGTTTCAGGTATACAGCAAAGTTCAGTTACATGCATACATAGATCCACTCTTTTTCAGATTATTTTTCCCATATAGGTTTTTACAGAGTATTGAATAAGTTCCCTGTGCTATACACTAGGTCTCTGTTGATTATCTATTTTATATAAAATAGTGTATACATTGACAATGTATGGCAAAAACCACTACAATATTGTAATTAGCTTCCAATTAAAATAAAAAAAAATAAAATAGTGAGTATATGTTAATCCTAAACTCCTATTTTTTTTTATTTTGAATTAAATTGGATGACAGTCAGGAGACATAGATCTTTTCAGTAATTATGATTTATAAAGGAGGCATGGAAAGACATTTTGCGAGTGAAACCATTGAGGTTGAGTGCATATAACGTGTTCCAGGTGAAGTTCTGCTCTGGTGAGTTTGCCATTCAGATTTCACCCCAGGGCTATCTGGACCCTAAACCTCTTTCCTTTTGTCAGGCAACACCCCGTCATAGAAGAGAGACCAGAGCTAATATAGATGGAATATTTAATTACATGTCAAGTAAATTATTAATAGTCTGTAGTAAATACTACCTAGTTTATAGGTCAAAAGTCTTTTCCATGAATTCTCCATTTCATTCTAAGGGAATGAATTCCATTCATGCTTTTCTAGGGACATAGCTTTGAGTAAGCCATAAATTATAAATGTGGATGCAAAAGTTTCACATATATCACTACCTTGAAAGGGGCCATGGCCACCTTAATGTGTATGAGTAATTAGCTAACACTAGTGAACCGTCAGTGTTATAGTACACAGTCATTACACACGTGATCTTTAAACAAGATTGAGACAATGGGCCTTTCTATGACTTGTGTGCACACAATATCTTGATCATTTTTTTATTGAATTGAAGCTAGCATTGGAGAAAACAAAATGACATCTGGTAACTTTAGAGCTCACTTTATAAACATAAGGCTTCTGAAAGTAGAATTTATCACATAAGCCCACATTAAGATCATTTGATTCTTCCTCTCTCTGCTAGTCAATGTCACACAATTTGCAAACACATGGATCTTATATTATTTTTCAGTCTTGAGGGATTTATTATATGTTTCAAGAACAAAGTGTAGTGAAAGTCTTGGCCTCCATGTGAAATCACAGATTTTCATATATCTGGAAGCACGGACAAGTATAACAATAGAAGTTTATTCAAAAGCTGTATCTCTATAAGAGAATATAAAAAATACCAAGGGGCTAAATAAATGTCAAAAATATCAAAAATCCTTTCACGGTAGCAAAAGGCATTGCAGAGTTATCAGAAGCAGGGAAGCCTATGATTGTGTGTGCATTCTCAGCAATGTTTGACTCTTTGTGACTCCATGGACTGTAGTCTGCCAGGCTCCTCTGTCCATGGGATTCTCAAGGCAAGGATTCTGGAGTAGGTTGCCATGCCCTGCTCCAGGGGATCTTCCCAGCCCAGGGATTGAACCAGAGTCTCCATGTCTCCAGCATTGCAGGCAAATCCTTTACCACTTGAGTCATAAGGAAAGCCAAGGTCTGTGCTCAAGCATAAATATAGATATAATGAATAAAATGTGAGAAAAACTATCGAGTACCCTGTAATATTACTTATCTGTGGAATCTGGGGAAAAAAAGGTACAAATCAACTTATTTACAAAGCAGAAATAGACTCATAGAGGCAGAAAACAAACTTATGGTTGCCAAAGAGAAAGGTCAGGGAGGGACAAATTGGGAATAACAGATACACATCACTACATATAAAAGCAGGTAGGCAGCAAGGACCTATTGTTTGCACAGGGAACTGTATTCATTATCTTGCAAAACCTGTGACAGAAAGGAATCTGAAAAATGTGACTGCTCTACACCTGAATCATTGTAAATCAACTATACTTCAATTTTTTTAAAAAGAAAAAGCTTAAGAAAAAAAACTATTGTGAACACTTTTAAATTAATTGTAACTTGAGATTATTGAAGTCATATATGAAGGTGCCTTTCTCAGTCTTACTTAAAGATCGTGTGTGTACCGATTAAGTGATTTTCTTCAATCTCTAATTTGAAGATTCTAATCTCTCCAGCTGCTTAAAATTTCATCATGTAGTTCCATCTTCTTAAACATGGTCTCGTTTTTTATGGTTTTACTTTTGTTGTTTCTTTTTGGGAGATGGCAGGTATGGAAGAGTGACTTGGCTGTGGGGCTGCTCTTCACACTCCTCGCTCATAACACCCCTTGCATGCGTTCTGGCAGGAGGGCCAGGCTGGAAGGTGCCCTGAAGTCCTGGCTGCCGGGGGGGGGTGTGGGCGGGGAGGGGGGAGAGCAGGGGAGAAGGATCCCTCCACGGATCACAGTGTTGCTAAAGGCGCATCTTCCATTTCAGCCGAGGGAGGGGTCTGCTGATTCATGTCCGTGTATGGCAAAACCACCACAATATTGTAAAGTAATTAGCCTCCAGTTAAAATGAATAAATTTATAAAAATTAATAAATAAATAAAGGTGCATCTTCTGTTTCAGTCCAGGGGTCTGAATGAGTTTCCCTGTGATGCTACCCTTCGACCCTGAGATTCCCCTAGATCCTCTCTGCTCTGTGTACAGAACCCAGACTGGTGGCCTTTCCCAGTATCGGGGGACTCACGCAGGGTGTGGACCTCGGACACTCTGGAAACACGACTGTCCCAGATATGTCCAGATGGAGGAGACCAAATGCGGAGCCTTCCCTCACTTGGAGACTCAGGAAGTGTGGAAGGAAGAGATGAGAAAATAAAACGAAAAACAGAAATGATCTTGGCTGTCTTGCAATAGCCCCCATACCTAAAATCACAAGAAGATACTGGCCCTGCCAAGTCTAGATAAACGGAACAAATTATTCTGTCCTGCAGCCTAGAAAAGAGGAACTCCTTCTCTTGTTTTATTCTCAGATTTTTAAACATTGTCCTCCTTTTTCTCTTTTTTTGGCTCATGGGGACTTCCCTGCTGGCTCAGATGGTAAGAGCGGCTGACTACAATGCGGGAGAAGGAAATGGCAACCCACTCCACTATTTTGCCTAGAGAATCCCATGGACAGAGGAGCCTGGTGGGCTACAGTCCATGGGGTCGCAGAGTGGGACACGATTGAGCAACTTCACTTTTACTTTTTCAATGTCTGTGTTTTTTCCTACACCTCGTGCTGAATGGTGAGGGGTGTAGTCTACCTTGTGTCCAAGGACAGCAGTGCCTCAGTAGACAGGCAGGAGCTTCTGTAGGAGCGAGCTAGCTGGGTTTCAGAATCCTGAATGTGGCAGAGCAGCCCCTCACCTCCAGGGACGTTTGAGATAAGAAGTGAATTAGCGAAGAAAGATTTCTTTCTGGCCTGGTAATTGCATTCCCTCAGAATCGCATTAAGGACTCCTTTCCATTAAAAAGAAAACCCCAAATGAAAAAAGTCATCAGATGCTCTGAGTCCATTAAGTGCTGCTGGGCTGAGATAGGACCAGGGCAGGCGTGTGTTTCGTCCCCATCTCCTCCTGGGGGTCGGTTCCGGCAGAGGCAGCGGGTCGGGCTCCATCCTCTCAGTCTGTGTGCCTTCACACTTTATTTTGAAATTGAAGATGACTTGGAAAACCTGCCAGATCACATCTCAGTCCCAAGGTGTTTACAGCTGGGCATAGCTGAGAGATGTACAGAACTGGGCAAAGGTCACAGACCGCCTGGGACAAGATATTTATTTAAGAGAAACAAAATGAAATGTGAACACGTTTGTTTTTGTTTTTTTTCTCATAGGTTTATAATTACTTTTTTTTTTTGATTCGTTCCTTTTGCTTTTTATTAAAGGATCTGTCAAATGGTGAACGCAACTCGAAACATTAAAAATGTAAAACTGAACTCAGTTTTGCTCCTTGTTAACAATTTGGGATAAAACTAAGAAAGGGCGACTGATTAAAAAAAAAAAATAAAAGACAATGTTTTGAGAGCAGTTTTAGTATAAAACTGAGAAAAAAAATGGAGAGATTCCCCTTATACTTCCTCCCCCACACATGCAAGGAAGGCTGATTTTTAAGTCAAAATCAAGCTCTTGTAGGTAGTGTGGGCCCTATTTCACTGGCTCACAACAGGGATGCTAGATGTTATCTCTAAGAAGTCATGCTGACTTCAGAGCCAGCTCCTGCTGCACTGCGCCCCCCAGCCCCCACCAGGCCCTCTAACCTCTCTTCACTGCCCACCCCCTTTGCCTTTCAGTCCTGAATCCCTCCCCTGGCCCCTCCCAGCAGCCCTAATCGGAGGCCTGAGTCAGCCAGTCCAGGGGACTGACATCGAGGCCTTAGCCTCACTCCCTTGCTCCACATTCTGGGATATTCTGAGGACTCGCTGTCCCCAGCATCTCCCTGTGGGCTATGAGCTAAAGCCCGACAGTGCAGTCTGGCTGACCGCCTTCCTTCCCTCCGTGCTAATCAGCTTTATCAGAGAATTCATCTTAAAAATCATGTTCTGTGAGTACCAGTCCCAGGGTACATTTCTGGGCAATGAAATTTAAGACATAGATTATTCATTTTTGCTTTTATTTTCTGTATTAAAAGTAATTTTACAGAAAACATAAAAGATACACTTTTTGAGAAAAAAGCAAAATATTTAATTTTCCATCATCTGAAGCAAATTATTATTATTTCATCTATTTTTTTCCAAACTTTTTTTATAGTCAAAAAAATTAGAAACATTAGTAAGTTGTGTGTGGTGTGTGGTGTGTGTTGAAGATGCATATGACATTTTTATAACTGGATATCTTTTTTTCTTTTAACCAATCCAAGTTTGTTGAATATTTGATTGGTTTTCTACATGGATTACATGTATGTGAAGGTGAAAAGAACATCCCTGAACAAATATCTTTGCATATTGTCACTTTTTAAAATATGGGATAGATTCCTAAAAATAGAGTTTCCAGGTCAAAATATACAGGCATTTGAGGTATAATGCCAAAATTTTCGAGAAATGTTATACTGTTTCATTCAACCCAAAGCAGTGAAAATAAAATCCTAAATTTCCTAATAGCTGGATGAGTGCTCAGAAGTCATCTTTAAAAATTTATGTATTCAAGTGGGCAAAAAATTGTTGTTGTTTTAATGGTTTTTTTAAAAATATATTTATTTATTTTCTTCACATTATTATGTTGATTTTGCCATACATTGACATAAATCCACCAAGGGTATACATCTGTTCCCCTTCCAGAACCCCCTTCCAGAACCCCCCTCCCACCTCCCTCCCGATTCCATCTCTCTGGGTCATCCCTGTGCACCAGCCCTGAGCACCCTGTATCAAGCATCAAACCAGGGCTGGCGATTGATTTCACATATGATAATTCACATGTTTCAGTGCCGTTCTCCCATATCATCCCACCCTTGCCCTCTCCCATAGAGTCCAAAAGACTGTATGCGTCTCTTTTGTTGCTCGCATACAGGGTTATTGTTACTATCTTTCTAAATTCCATAAAGTAAGCCAGAAGGAAAAACACCAGTACAGTGTACTAACGCATATATATGTTGTTGTTTTAATGTTTTATTGTGACATTGTTTTAGATGTTTTAATTTATTTTATTATAAATGAAATTGAATATCTTTCATAGACTTATTAACCGATGCATCATTCCTTTTTATGATCACTTGCCATTTTATGGATGCAGTTTTTCATCTTTTTTACATACACATCGATTCATAAGATTCCATCATGTATTAACCTTGTAGGTCTTTTATGTATAGAATTGGTTGAGATCCCAGGAGACAAAACAAAACACAGAGCTGTCATTCAAAGCGACTAATGGAAGAGTGCTGAGTGATGAGAAGACCCTGTGAAGACATGGGCCTGGTGAGGTGGTCAGAGCAGGATGAGGGGTACCCTGGGCCTATAATGGTGGGAAATGGCATCCCAGGGGGTACAGGAGTCAGGAGAAGTTCTGGCAGCCTAGGGGAGCCCTGAGGCTGGGGGAAAGAGGGCCCTGGAGGAGCTGTGAGCGGCAGGGTGGAGTGGCCATCACCCCCAAAAGGCCTGGCGGGAGGAGTCCAGGCCTTCTGACATCCTCCTGGTTCTCTGTCCCCAGCAGCCTGCTTTGTCCTGTCCCAGTCTCTCCCTGGGGAACTGCCTGGAAACCCTGGGAGGCCGTGATGGGTTGTGGGGGGCAGTGATGGGAGGGGAGGCGGTGATGGGTGGGGAGGTGGTGATTGGGGGGAGGCTGTGATGGGGAGGGGAGACGCTTCAGAGTGTGTAGAGACAGAGAAGCAGGTGGGGAAGGGAGGAGGGAGGATCTGACGAGGAAGGATCTCCAACAGAAAGGCCTCCTAGGTTTCCTTATCTGCACATCAGCTTCATCTTGGCACTATATTTATGGTATCTGGGATAGACACAGGTTGTGTATAATTTTAGGCAGCCCAAATGATTAGTCCTTTTCCTCCTAGCTTCTAGTTTTGAAGTTTCACTAATGAGGTCTTTATCAGCAGGGTACTACATAAGTATTAATGTATGTAAGTTTCTAGTACTTAAAAAAATGGATTTTTTTTCTGGAAATCACTTTGATATATGCTATGATGGGTATGTATTTTTTCTCCAAACATTTTTGCCTGGTTTTAGAATCATTTTTTATTCAAAATCCATTTCCACACACAGACTTTGTGGTCCTTTTGAATCCCTCCACTTTGTTTCCTGCCCAACCCCCCATGATACTGGATTACCAGCACCATGCTGTTTTCAGTTTTATAGTTTTTAATACAAGGTCTCTTTTCTTTTACACAAAGTCTCTATTTACTTTTATAAAATTCCTTCTTTAAAACTTAGGGAAAAATAGTTATTAAAAATATGCTTTGAGATTTTGATGGGAATGAGTTTGAATTCATAGATTCATTTGGGGAAATTGTCATCTGGGAGCACTGCATCATCATCCACTCAGACTTTCATACGCCCGGGTGTGATATTAGACAGGTTTCCGATTGGCTTTCTTCAGATCAACATGTAAAGGTCTTTGTAAGTTTTTCACTTGATAAGTTATAATTTTGTTACACAAATGGGAACTTTTAATGAAAATTCTTGATGTTTCTGAAAGCTGTTTCTTTTGTACATTTATTTTGTAGCTCTCACACTTCAGGACACCTCTTTCTAGCTAGTTATTTTCAAAGGAAGCAGCCCCATTGTACAAAATAGTGTCACCACGGTGTCTATAGGGTTTTTTAAGAATAATCTTTCAATCTGTCTGTCTATCTCAGTGCCTAGAATGGTACTTAATTTTTCCTTTGAAGGATTGCTTTGGTTCCCAGGTTCTGGACACCACTCAGTTGTGGAGATACTCACTTTGTCTGGCTTCCTGGGGGGGTGTACCCTCGGCTGCTTCATAGTCAAGTGCAGTACAGTTATTTTAAGAAATGACTTTCAGGCCACAACCACCACAGCAGATGACACTGATGTGAGGGGATGGGCATCCTCGCTCACCTTATGGTGGCCATAATCTCTCAACATATATGTGTATCAAATTGTTGCCTTGCATCCCTTAACCTTACACAGCATCTTATTTCTATTACAACATTATCTCAATATAATGATCTCAAGAAAGCTGCAAAAGTCGTTTATAAATTAAGTTAAACCTGAGCATGCCTAGTAAGGAAATGCATCAGACTCTGTCCTGATGGTGTGGACTCAGCAGGTCGCCTGGCCTGACCTCAGGGGCTACTGGCTCCGCTCATTACTCTTCCCACCAGCCGGTGGCCCCTGCATCTCCCCAAGGCCCAGCCTCACTCACTGCCCTTGCCCCTGGACAGAGGGCTTTGCCTAACTGACTAATCCGAATCTGCTACTTCTCTCATGAGAATCACCAACAACCCTGGCCCTTGGCTTATAGGATAACACACACAGCCCTCAGAAAGCATATCCCTTGTGTGGGTGGTCAGGCCTCCCTGGCCCACAGACCTAGCATCTCCACAGCCCTCCCGATGCCTGAGTCCTCCCAGCTCCCCCTGCCTCCAACCCAGAGTACTGTGTCCAAACAATATAAATGCATGGGGCAAGCTGGACAGGCGAGAAGACTTCATTCAGGAGGACTGCAGTAAGGGGGAGAGACTGGCTCCTCTGCCCTGAAACAGAGGTCAGGAGGGCTTTTGAGTGCAGATGGCAGCTGGTGGAAGAGCTCTGGGGGACCGAGAGGGAGGTGGACGAGCACCTTGCGCTCTTCCTGAGTCTGTGCATGATTTCCTTGTGATTAGACTTTCTGCGTTTGCTCATCCGCGTGCATCAAGGTTAGGGACTCCCCTCTCCTGGAGACTGGGAGACAGAGGAGCCCTCACCTCTGATGACTGTGGTTCAAAGGATCAGCTCCTGGGTCCTTGGGAAAGACCATCCTGGATTGTAAAACCAGCAAGAGTCTTTTAAAAAGATGGACATGCATCTCAAAGGGCAAAGGGAAAAAAGAAATCTGTAGTGAGATTTAAGAGTAAAAGTTCTTTAAAGAAAGAGAGGAGGGGTGTGTAGAGGCCTATAATCAGGAAGATTTCTGTCTGAAGTTTAGTGTCGCCCAGGGGATGGGTGAGGCCGTTTCAACCTCCTGCCTGACCTGCCCTCAGCTGAGCTACCCACTGGCCCATCCCCAGGCTCGGGGTAAATGAGGGTGCTGATCTCCCCACACGCTGAAACCTTACATAAGACCTCCTTATAAAATGAGCAGGTCTTACTTTTTGAAATCTCAGTGGCTCTGGTGATTCTAATTTATATACCCGAAGTCTGACTTTGGCTATGTATGTTTCCTTTGTTTTAAGAAATATTGGAAAGATTTAAAAGAAATATCACAATATCCGATCTGATGGTGTTTGAGAGCCTTGCGTGTGTTCCTTAGTGGAAGTATTGTCAGTCTACTGACATTTATAGCTCATCTGTGCTTAATCTGAGAAGCACCCAGTTTGGTACAGTATTCATTGTGATGCAGGAATTGTGCAGTGTGTCCCTGCGGGCGTGAGAGGACCCAGATAGGAGCAAAGCATTGGCGAACAGGCCAGGGCACCTCCTGCCTGGAGTTGCTGCTCCCAGTTTAATTCAGTTCATTAGTTTCCCTTTGTATCACTCATTTGAGAAGTTCTTGTCAGGGAAGCAAACGTATATGGCAGCGCTCACATAAACAAAGAGTTGAAATGTAGCTTAGAAAGCTGAGGCAGCAGGTGCCAGTCAACCTGGGATGCTGTTGTGTGTGTGGAATTGACTGATCATGCCAACAGGCAACATGGAAAAGCCACTTGATTATGTGCAAAATGTATCTCCTATGACCACGTGATATGTTTTCCCCAGTGGAAAATAGATGCCTAAGTCAGGCCCTACACACAAAGAAATATGAATTAACAGTCATCAGCTGCGTGTGTGTGCCACGTCGCTCAGTTGTGTCTGACCTTTGCAACCCTATGGACTGTAGCCCTCCAGGCTCCTCTGTCCATGGGATTCTCCAGACAAGAATACTGGAGTGGGTTGCCACGCCCTCTTCCAGCGGATCCTCCCAACCCAGGACTCAAACTTGCATCTCTTTCGTCTTTTGCGTTGGCAGGTGGGTGCTTTACCACTGTGCCAGTGCTACTGTGTTGCGTTTAAATGTTGTTGACTAATCATAACTTGGTGCTCAAGGACTTAAAAGTTAATGAAGTTGGTGCTGCAAACGCATTGTTCCTGATGTGCTGCTATACTTCTACGGCAATAGAAAAAGTTTGTATACTGTTACCTACATGGTATTTTCCATTTAGATATTTACGAGACACACTATCCAATGGTCAACATACGTTTCTGTAAAAAAATTACATCTGTTTTTGATCACATGGCATCCTATATGGACTTCAGTATGCTGACCAATGGCATAAAGCTCCAGGGGACAGTAAAGGTTTTCTGTCCTATGAAAAGTCCTGTGAAAATTTAGCCTGAGAACTGCATGGTTTCCTTTCATACCATAGTGATCCTGGGGAGACAGGGGCCAAGAGACAGAATGTTCTGTATGATAGGGCATTTGTGTACTTGAGGAAGATGCTTGGCAGCTCCTTCCAGAACTGATCCTTGTGATTCTGCACCCTTTGGTTACAAATTGAATCTTCCATGTGATTGCTAATGATTAGGGAGCAGTTGTGTGAAGAGAGTTGTAAGGACGGGTCCTCACTGTTCCCTGCTTGGCAGGGCTGGTAGCTCTGAGTGGCAGTGCCCTGCCTAAATTGGGGTGCCAGTACCCACAGCAACAAGGAGTGGATAGAAAATCCCAAACTGCGAGTGACATCAAAGTGAGATACGTTTGATGTCCCACCATGGAGCTTGGACTTGATGTGCAGAGACTACGTATGTCTAAAGGTAAAAGCGTGATAATTTTTTTAAAGCAAATTACTTGTTGGAAGTGGCCTAGCATTTTATGGGTGTAATTTTTGGAAGTTGAGGGGTCTTGGGGACCACAAGTTTTATTGGGTGAGGGAGGGAGCAGAGGGATATTTCTGTGTTTCCCACTGTGTTATTTTTTAGCATCATCATTTAGCACCTCATTCCATGTCTGCCTAATTGTGTTAGTTTCATAAATACATGAAAAAGAGGAGTGGGAGGAAAGGGAAATGGAGGAGAAAGAAAAAGGGAGAAAAAGAAAGAAAATGGAAGAAGGCAGCGAGGGAGGGGGGGAAGAGGAAAGCATTCAGTGAGGAAGTACAGAGGAGGAGACCTCCAGAGAGAAAGGTAAAATTAATCCCAGAAGAATCAGTTTTGGCTGGAGATGTCACCCATTCGTGTGAGGTGGGGCTCATGAATAACCTTCGAGGTACACAATATGAAGAACGTCTGTGGATGTTCCTGGCGGTCCAGTGGTTGGGACTTCACCTTCTAATACATGGGCTGTGGGTTTGATCCTTGTTCGGGAGTTAAAATCAATAAAGACTTTTAAAATGGTCCACATTCAAATAAAAAATCTTAAAAAAAATTGTGTAAACACACTTGTGTAAAGAACAAGAAAATGAGCAGAAAAGAACCAAGTTATCTCTGAAAAGTCCACCCTTGCAAAATGTAGGCATAAAGCAATAATAAATAAAAATAAAAGCAGGTGTATCCATTAGGGTTTTATAGATCAACATGGGAGAAAATGCCACCAAATTTGGATTAAAGTCAAAACAAATCCTTTAGCACAAGACATTATTGAGGCCACAGATCTGTGGGCTGCAGGCATCTTGGGCTTCTCCTCCTCCCCTTCTGACCTGACCTCCTTCATGTTGGTCCTCTTTGTGGATGAGTTCAGCCCTCGTGTTGGTAATGGGTGTGCAGGCCCAGTTCCAGATTCCCTCAGGCTAATTTCCAGCAGAAAAGAGAGAACACATTCTCCCCCACACCCAGTGGTTCCTGCACAAGTTGAGGGATTTAGTTGTTAGTTCTTCCTTGAACCCAACGCAATGGGGAGGAACTTTAGTGCATTCTTTCCTTAGTTCAGGTCACATGCTTCACTTTAGACAAGGGGTGGAGTCCCACCCCAAATACATGAACGCTGAGAAATGCTGCAGCCTGATTCCTATAAAGAACATTGGGATACATCCCTGGAAGAAGGAAGGAAAAATGGTCAGGAGGTGTCACAGCAGGGTCTACACCAGGGGAGGCTCCTGGGAAGGAGCAGCCTCCTGAGGGTCTATAACCAGGAATGGGGGAGCCGGGGGGCCGGGGTCACCAGGAACGCCAGCAGGGGCTTACCACTCACCATCCTATTCATCTCTTCTCTTCTTCCTGTGGACCAAGAGATGGTCTTCCTGTAGACCATCCTGTTCATCTCTTCTCTGCAGACCAAGTGGTCCTTCATCTCTATGGCATATGTGTTTTTTCTTTTCTCTCATAAAATCTCTGTCTCTCTGCATAAAATGAGCTGTCTCTCCTGCTCTCTCTTTCCCTCTCCCTCTCCGTGTATCTCCCAACCTGTGAGTCTACATCTCCTTATCTCCAAGTACATAAAAATATGTGAGCATAGACTTTATTATTGACAATTTCTGGTAAATTCACCCATTGATGGTGAAGCATAATATAAGCATTGTTCTAGGAAATACACGTCTGTCCTTTGGAAGTATTTCTTCCTCAAAAGATGATGGTGATGAGTTGTAGAGATGAACTTCAGTGTGTATGTGTGATAGGAGAGGCCAGTCTCCTTTAGGAGCTATGAAGGAGCGATTGCTCATCTCAGTTTGACCTGAACAGCATGATCAATATCTTCTAGAACTGTCCAACTTGAATCCTTTGGCCTAAAGAGTTTGCTGATCTGTAATGAAACATGTTCCTGGGTTGCTTTAAGATTATCACTTCAGATTTTAAACCATTTAAAAAAATATTTAGCTAAAAATACACTACCCCACCTGCCCAACTTAATCTTTCAAAGGTGATTGCACATTGCGGGCACGAAGCTAAGGTATTTCTGTGCAAGATCTGTGTGTGTGAGGAGTGTTCCAAGTGAAGACACAGCCCTGAACAGCTTTGCTGGAACACTGCAATCCATGGAGCATGATATGCCTCGTATGCATTCTGCTTATGAGACTGAGGGCATTGTTGTGATCCAAGTTTTCCTTCCTGATACTTGAGATGCATGTGGCAATACATTTAAAATCCCATTTAAATCTTACACCCCTACCTTTAGCTTCTGGGTGAATTTTAATATTGGTGTCAGAATGTGACCTGAGCCTCTCACTTGAAAGGTATCAGATCACAGCATCTTCTTTCTGTGCTTTCAGTCTTGTTCCTACCATTGATGTTCCAGGTAGAGCAAAAGAGAATTTCATCTGTCGTAAGAACCTCCTCCTTTTTTCCCCAGTCTCCCTGAGTCCGCTCCTTCTGGACTCTCTCCGTGATCTGGTGTCACTGCTTATCTTTAAGTGGTGGCTCCATGCTGAAGATGAGGTCCTGGGGCCTGTGGTTCAGGTGGAACTCAGGTGTGTGCTGGCGGCCACAGCCCTCACTGTGATGTGTCTAGTTAGGGAGGGCTTGCAGGGCAGCAATCCTACAGTCTTGCTCTGGATGCTCCCTGAGGTCAGATTTTACTTAATACAATGGAACCCACAAATCTTTATTTATTGGGCATTGCCCTTCTACATGGATTCTTTGTTATGCCCTGTATTTCAAGTTTCAAGTAAACTGAAAACTGTTGTTACAATTTGAGCTTTAAATCTTCCCAAACTAGGGGATATTCTTATTAGGTTGAGCCGTGTGTATTTGCCATAATAATAGCTGGTCAAGCAGAGTCAAGTATTGGCTTTTTTATACAATGCAGCTTTATGTTTTCCCATGAAATTCCTGTGGGATTTTTGTTCCTAGAATTATCTTGAGACTCACCAATAATCATGGATTTGTCTTCCTTAGTATAACCTGACCCCTATCAAGTTATATGCTGAAGGAAGGTTGACAGCACTTTTAGGGTATACCTGAAGGGTATGTTTTTCTCTGGTAGAACAGATTTGATACCTACTGTTGCATTTTATTACTTGGAGAGAAATGAAAGATAAAGGAGTGCTGAAAGACATTCCAAATTTTAGATTTAGATATATTTTCACAAATAAAATAGTAAGGACCCAAATGGTACCTCCTCCCAAATTACATTAGGATTTAAGAGTGAGAATAATTACTTTTTAAGATAATATATAATGTGCTATATGCTATATGCATAATGTTATTAGAATTACTGGGAGATCTTTATCTAAGTAATACAAGCCCATGAGTAAATGAATTTTAGAACAGAGTCAGTTCTGGAACACAGTTAGTATACCAGAATTCAACAGGGCAGCACAAACTAGCTCTCATTGCGCTGAGGAAATCAGTTGCTTTCAAACCCTGTCCTGTGGACCAAGTCCCTTGTGATGGATTCTGGACAAATGGAAATCATCTGGGAGAGATGCGATTAGTGTTTACGGAATGGAAAGCAGGCGCCAGGCATTTACTTGAGTCACTGTGTAAGCTCTGTTGTTGTTTAGTTGCTATGTCGTGTCGGACCCTCTGTGACTCCTTGGACTGAGGCCCATCAGGCTCCTCTGTCCCAGTGAGGACACTAGAGCTGGCAGCCACTTCTCTCTCCAGGGGTGGAGACCTAGGGATAGAACCTGTGTCTCCTGCACGTATCTCTTGCATTGCAGGCAGATTCTTTACCACTGAGCCTCCTAAGAATATGGGTTTAAAGGATTCAAGGCAAGACAACTACAAGAAAAGAGCAAAGATTCACAATTTGTGGTCACGGGTTTTGTTGGCCCAAAACAAAGCATCACCATAACTTAAGTCATCTTTGTGTTCCCAGCTTATATCCATAAACCCTAACCAGCATCTGTTCTTGTTGGTTTCTGCCAGTCCCCACCTTTAGGAACTCCAGGTCGGTGCCAGCCCTGAGGTCAGGAAATGGGTGGGTCGAACCTGTGTGGTAGAGTTTACCCAGTGTACAGACAGGTCACACGGAATTGTCATCTTCAGGTAAACATGGCGTGTGTGTTCAGTCGCCTTAGTCGTGTCCAACTCTCACGGCCCCATGGACCCTAGCCTGCCAGGCTCCCCTGTCCATGGGATTTTCCAGCAAGTATACTGGAGTGAGTTGCCATCCCCTCCTCCAGGGGGTCTTCCCCACCCAGGGATGGAACTCGAGTCTTTGCAGGCAGATTCTTTACCCACTGAGCCACCGGAGCAGCCCAAACATGGCATTTCCCCCGTTTAACTGGAGGAAGCTGAGACTCAGCGTCGCTGCAGCCCTCAGGAACTCCAAAGGTGAGACCCTGGCCCTCTTCCTTCCTGTACATGATGACCACTTCAACAGGAGCTGCGAGAGTTAAGTTCTGCTTGTTTGGTTGTCTTATTTCCCGTCACATCGATTCAAATACCGTACAGGTTTCATGAGTAGATTCAAAGACTGAATAAGACACAATGCTATTAATTCTACTTGTTAAACCACATCATTAGTCATTGGTAATGCTTCAGGGAATTCAACATTGTCATCTTTTTAATGTTAATAACATTAGGGAGATAAGTGGGGCATTGCCATAGGCAGGTATGTGGCTTTGACAGTATACAAAAGATATCACCTTAAAAAATTCAGATACAAGCCCCTCTTAAATGGAGTACTTGTTATTTTTTTTCCTGCTATCACCAACCATTTTATTTGCAGACTTACTATTTTCTCATCATTATCTCGTGTGATCTGAGTTACGTAGACTTCAGTTTTTTAGGATACATTCCAAATCTGCACATGCTTCCTGATTGGGAAAGATTGAGCACATTTAAAGGAAAAAAATGAAGCACGACATCCTATTTTTAAAATCTTCTCATGTTTTGAAGAACATCACATAGAGCAGCATTTTCTTAAAAGAACATATTCTAGATTGAATTCAGAGTCAGATCAGAGAGAGGCACAAACATCATCGTAATAACATTGATATTGCAATTGCTACTAACTGCTGTCTTTTAAGTGGTCTCTAAATATAAGTGTCTTGTCTAAAGGCAAAAAAATTACCAACCACCAATTTCCATCTCATTGCCAAGAAAATAAAATGAGGCAACTGTGGTGTGAAACAGAAAAGTAGTAGGGAGCCTCATAGCTGCCTTGGACTGCACATTAGTAATGAACACTTATTAATTAACAGATGCCTCTTTTGTACCCACCAACCTAATCTAAAATGTTATTGCCAAATTCATGTATTTTTAAAATCAACAGAATCCTAGGAGTGTTTGCTTTCTATAAAAATGAAAGAAAAAAGTAAATCCCAATGGATTTTTTTTTCTTTTAACCTCCAAGTGAATTGGTAAAATAAAACTCTTGCTTAAAAGCAAATGTGGTTGGAAGGGTGAGTTGTCTGGACTTGTGAGCTGTTGTTAAAATCCATTTCCAAAGGCAAATGGACTGTTTATTTTCCCCCTGTCTCACACTCCTCTATGTAACGGCGATCTTGTTAAGATTTATAAACTCTGTGTTTAAAAGTGCTGGCCTTTCTTTCTCATTCTCCTGTGGCCCCTCCCTCTGCTGGGTCCGGCATATGAGCTTCCTCTGATGTGGCATTCCTTTCCAATGCTCTAATTTAGGGGAGTGGCTGAGAAAGTCTGACCTTGGGCTTTGCCACTCTTGATGTTTAAACCCTGGCCTTGCTGGGTCAGGATACCACCAGATGATATTCCTGATCATATTAGGAATCATGTGTATAAAATCAGGGTTATAATTTCCATCTTGTAGAATTTCTGTGAGATTGAAAGGCTATAATTGTTTACAGTGAACTGGTGCCAAGGATGGGCTCAAAAAATGATGTTCCTTCTATTTGTTGGGTCAGTGTCTGCTTCCCTCTGAAAGCCTAGTGTGGGGCTGGGGCCACCCTCAGAAACGGTCAAAGGGGCGTGAGCTGAGCCCTGGCCAGGGCCAGGGCTTGGGGATGCACTTCAGGCAACCCAGCTTTCTGGCAATATTCACAGTAATCGACTCCCTAAAGCTCTCCTGGTCTCTGGCCCCAAAGCTTACAGGAGTCCTGCAGGTCACTGTGATGCACAGTGTGTGGTGATCCCTGGTACCCAAGATTCCCTCCCTCAGACCTGCATCACTCCTTCATCTCCGGCTCCTTTTTCTCTCCACATAGGTCATGTAAGTTACCATCAGACTAAGAGCATAGTTAAATCCGTGCTCTGTTTCACAGTCAGGGGCCCGGTGTGTCTGGTTAGAGAAACGGCCTGTCCCAGGGCTTACTTGCTCATGACACCCCACCAAGCACCTTGACACATGTCACCATCCCTGAGCAGCCTCAGGGACCAGGCCCAGCATGGAACATGCTACAGAGCCATGTTCTTCCCTTTTCTACGGGGCTTGAACATCTCCTGGAGGGAGATGGAAAGCGCAGATGACCTTCCGAGATCCATCCTTGCCATGTGGTTATATAAATATCCCCTCCTACTAATTCTGTGCCCAGAATTGATTTCAGAACTTCCAATATCAGCTAAAAACTTGAGGACTTCCATTTCTGTGTTGAATATTTTACCACTTGTGAGCCTAATTTAGTCATCTTTACCAACATAAATTTCCAGTGCTATCAGCATGAAGTCCGAACAAGGGCTGGAGAAGGCCCTTAATAATTTTAGTTTCAATGGTGGTATATCTTTCTAGTCTCCCTCTCAAGGGAGCACACTCTCCCTAGATTTTTCTTTTTATGTTTCCAAAGAGAGCAATATAGTTAAGCTCTTTGCATGTAGGTCTTCATTTAAATCTTATATTAATGGGAAAACCTATTGTCCATCAATCTGTTCTACTAGGCATTTCAAGTGTACAAAAATAATTGTCCCCTTTTATTTTTTCTTTTTAAAAATTTATTTATTTTAATTAGAGGCTAATTACTTTACAATATTGTGGTGGTTTTATAATAGAGATATGATGGGCAGTTAAATTTAGTGATGAAAAAAAAGATAAAGGAAAATAAAATGCTAATGAAGGAAAAAATCTTGTCTCCTAGAAAAGACAAAAGATTAAAAGGTCAAAGGGGATGGCCTCCTGTGATTAAGTAAAAATAGTTGGCCAGATCTATGACAATTGGAAAAGTTTCAGTGCAAGTATTAGGTATAGGTAAAAAATAAAATAAAATCTCTGAACCTTTGAGTTCCTTTCTTTCCTTTGTAATTGTTTCTTTTGTTTTATAACATCATCCATGAAATGACCCACAGGGAGATCATTCCAGAACAAAATGCTGCCTGCCTTTGTGTTTGCATTGGGACCTGAACATTTGGCCAGAGGAGAGGTACATGCTTGAGCTTGACTTTCCTAATGATAATTACAGACCACAGCAATTGAACAAGTCAAAAACAGCTTCCCTTTGCAAGAAGGCATGTGCGCTTGAGCACAAAGACCTAACTTCACTGCTGATGCAGCCCACGTGATGTGGCTACCATCTAGCATGTGTCAAGATGCAGGAAACCTCAGCCTAGTCCTAGTATAGGTAGATTCTGATAAATATCCAGACTTACACTGTAGCTACACATGGCACCTTGGAATACCAGATGATCATGTTTCTGGTGGCTGTAGACTGACTTTGGGTCCTTAGCTGGAATGTAGCCAAAAGATTCTACAACCTCAGGGAGAAAATTCTGGAACCAGGTGTTTTGAGTTAATAAAAAGGTTGAATAAAAACGGCTCTTGCCAATAGAAATGTAGAGGACCAATCCTAGGACACACAGCCTCAAAACTCATGGGAAAACTGACACACTGCACCCCTGCCTGTAACTGTTGTGGTCACTAACCACACTCATGCAGCACCGGCCAGCCTCTTTCGACCTGTCAGAACTCTTAAGATCCTCTTTTACCCTGTGATGGACACATCTGGTTTTCTGTCTAGTTCAGGGAATGGAAATCTGTCACCAAAGCAGACATCAGGGTTGGCTCTGCAGGTGTGGTTTCACTGGCTCAGGAATATCCTCCTGGGACTGGACGATCCATCCCCTGGGGGCCCCTCTGCGCCTCCACATAAGGCACCTCCAGAGTGCACCCAGGGGAGGCTCGGCTTTCTTGCAGCCCCCCACCAGTGCTTGGAGGCCTGGCATTTGACACTTTCATGAGTGGACTCTCTGGATTGGTTTTGGTTGGTCATGACTAGTGCTTGTTGGAATAGGACCGAGTGAAGGGAGGTGAAAGAATGTGAAACTGCTAGCTCATGCAGTGAGACAACCAGTAGCTGGGTCTACGTAGTGGGGCCAGAAAGAACAGTGCAATTTGCATAAAGTTTACTATTATTATTATTCAATTATTATCACTATTTGATGGCCACACAAATGGTTTAATTCTCAAGTGCATTGTTCTGACAAACAGACAGGTTGTCAAAGCCTCCCCAGGTGAGATCTCAGCGCCTGAATGCGGTTCCAGCTCCACCAGCCCCATCCAACCGCTCTCAGCCCCTAGGCGAGAGGACCTCAGCAGGACAGTCCAGATGGGTGGGAGGACTCCCTTACCCTGGGTGTCTCTGAGTAGGTCTTGATTATCTCTGAAATTCCTGATGGGGAGATGAATTTGCTGATTACTAATGACATCTTACCTTCGTGAATCAGAAACTATGTACTTTTGTGACCTAATACACATTTTTAGAAGAGGTCTAGATTTGTAATTGGAGTTAATACTTTGATTTCCAGACAACAGCACTGCATGGACTTCAGTCTTGTATCCATTCCTTCTAATCTGAAGTTGTCCTCAGCTAAGAGAAAAATAAAATATCTGACTTTTTTTTTTAAAGAATTCTTTTGTTAGTAAGAATCCAAATAAGGCACTTTTTCCTTCCTCCAAAATCAAAGCACACTTATAAAACTTTATAAGGTGAATGTGTTTATTGAACAAAGGGTTTAACTGCTTTCTAAATTCAATTTGGTGGACCTTGTAGAACTGCATATAACCAGGAACCTTGATAACTAATATTATCTAGAAAATGATATAGCCAAGTGTTCTGCACTTTCACTTTTTTTGTTTCAAATTAAACAGAGAAAGATGAATTGCTCATTTGCAAAAGTATGAGTCACAAAAGAGCTACACTGTGCAAAAATATACAGTAAAAATAGCTATAGATGTAGAGTTTATTTTCAATATCTGCAAAGAAAATGAGATGTAGGTGTTTCTAAGCTGAGTACCACAAAACTAAAATGTCTTTGAATATACTGATGGTTTAATTATAGACAGACAAAAATCTACAATTCTAATCCTCAGATGAGATTTCTTTAAAAATGTTCAGAGTTTTGTACGCAATGAAAATGAAGCTGTGTTTTCTTTCCGAAGAGTATGGCCTGGTGGTTTGTGCTGTTGGGGTTTGAAATCACTGGTGTTTAAGGGCTTTAAATATGGTCCAAGAAAGGCAGCACAAACGGGAGGAGACTCTGGCATCAGGCAGTCTGTGTGTATTTTGTTGTTTCTGCGTTTTCTTAAAGCGCTTGTTTGCAGTGTCAGGAAGGAAGGCATTTTCTGTACCTTTTTAGGTTCTTCTGCCTGACCTAAGAATTCAATTGGCATAAGAGATTCACAGAAGAATCAAAAGTTTAATCACATAGGTCCATGGGCGAAACCCAGGGAAACTGAGTCTTTCATCAAGAGGGATGAAGCCCTCAGCTTAAATGGCATCTTCAAACTCAAGACATAAGATGATGCAGGTGTTATTATGGGACTTCAGAGAGGGGGAAGGTCATGTGCATGGAGGTGAAAGCAAAAGTTTTGTAAACATGAGTTTGCTGGGCCAGAGACAGACCAGAGGACAGAGTGGACTCTGATCTCGGGGCCTAGCCCTGCCCGCCTGCCACACTCAGCCTATATGCTTAGCAGATGTCTTTGGTGGTCCTGCTGTTCCTGGAGCCTCTTCCTCTATAGTCTCTTAGACAGTTAAGGGGGAGGTACGTAGAAAGGCTTTCCGAGTCTTCTCTTTCTTAAAATAAACCAACCTAAATCAATCCTCATGTAAAATAGAAACATTTCGGAGTGGCAGATTTTGCTCCCCTACAGTTATTGTTGCTTTACATTTTTTTATTACAACGAATTTTAGAACAGTTTTAGTTTCAGAAAAGTTGAGAGGAAGGTACAGAAATTTCCTATATACCCCTACACGTGCAGAGCATCCCCCATTATCGATGTCCCACTTGGGATGGCACGTTTATCAAAACTGTCGAACCTGTGTTGACATGTCACCGTCACCCAGAGTTCAGAGTCTACATTGGGGTCCACTCTTGCTGTTGTACATCCTAGGACTTGGTCAGATGGATGATGACACGTGTCCACCATTGTGGCATCATGCAGAGCATTTCCACTGCCCTAAAAATCCCCTCTGCTCTATCTGTTCATTCCTCCTCCCTCACCCCAGACAACCACTCATCTTTTCACTGTCTGCATAGTTTTGCCTTTTCCAGAATGTCATAGCATTGCTCTCATTGCTAGTAAGTAGCCTTTTCAAACTGGACACTTTCATTTAGTAATATGCTTTTAAGTAATATGCATGTCCTTTTGTGGCTTTGTAGCTCATTTATTTTTTAGCACTGAATGGTATACCATTGTCTGTATGTACCACGGTTTATTCATTTACCCCCTGAAGGACATCTTGGGGCTACCAAGTTTTGGCAATTATTACAGTTATAGCTTCTATAAATATCCATGTGCAGGTTTTTCTGTGGACTTAAGTTTTCAACTCCTTTGGGTGAATACCAAGCAGCATGATTGTTGGATTGTATTGTAAGAGTACAATTGTCCCCTCCCTTATCTGTGAGGGGGGGTCTGTTCCCCAGTGGGTGCCTGAAACTATGGATAGCACCAAACCCTATAAAAACTGTGTTTTTGCCTGTTCATACCTACCTGTGGTAAGCTTAATTTTTAAATTAGACATAGTAAGGTGATTAACAATAGCAGGTAATAATAAATTAGAGCAATTATAATAATATGCTGAAGTAAAATTTATGTGGACATGGCCCTCTTTCTCAAAATATGTATTGTACTGTATTTCACTTTCTTGGGTTGATGTGAAATGTTGTAATGCCTTTGTGATGAGATGAAGTGAGCTGAATGTCAGAGGCATGGGGGTGCGGTGTTAGGTTGCTGTTGACCTTCTCACAGTAGGTCAGGAAGATCACAGCTCTGGGTGATCCTGGGCTGTGGGGCCATGCCAGTGCTGATGACTGGACACCAGGAGAAGTTGATGGAGGTGGCTGGGGACCCTGGCAGGGAGGAGAAGGATGGTGAGAGCTTTCATCACTCTACCCAGATTGCTGCTCAGTTGGAAACTTAGTAGGTAGTGCAGACTGTGGTTGACCACAGGTAAGTGGAACTTCAGAAAGTGAAACCGTGGACATGGTGGAGCTACCGCATGTTGTAAAAAGGTGCTGGCTCTCCTTACAAGTGTCTGAAGAGCTTGTTTTGAGTTCTGGTTTCCATTTGCTGGCTGGACACCTGCTGGCAGTCACCATTACTTCCTGCCACCTCGTATTGTAACTATAATGTGGGAATCATCTTTGAGAAACATGCTTTTCTCGTCTATGTGAGGATTGTGTGTGCTAATTATCCTACCAATATTCCTTACTGCAATGAATAATGGTTATTCAATAGTCAGCATTTATAATATGCCAAGAAATTTGCATACATACTCTATCACAATAGTGATACGAACAATATCATTTCACAGTTGAATAAGCTGAGGACATTTGATTAAGTACAGAGCCACAGATTAATGAACAGAAAAGGCTCAGTTTTAAACAAGATCTGTTTAACCCCCCAGACTGGGTTTTCCATTGCTTTTCTGGCCTTATTATTGTTAGTTCTCTTCTTCATGTGATCTCTTTCTAAAAGACTGACCTCTGAGATTCTGTTGTTGCTTTGATGCTAAACCTGAATTAAGGTGATAATGGTTTCCACCGGTTTGCTCATTATCATATGCAGTAAGCTCTCTGGATGGAACAAAATAAAAAAGTAAATGAGTTCAGAGAAAACAAGAATCTAGAAAGGGATCACGTATCATGAATGACTGTAAAACAAGTGTGAAGTGAGTGAAGTGAGGTCGCTCAGTCGTGTCTGACTCTTTGTGACCCTGTGGACTGTAGCCCACCAGGCTCCTCGATCCATGGGATTTTCCAGGCATGAATACTGGTGTGGGTTGCCATTTCCTTCTCCAGGGGATCTTCCCGACCCAGGGATTGAACCGCATTGTAGGCATACACTTTACCATCTGAGCTACCAGGGAAGCCCGAACCCAAACATTATTTTTTGCGGGAGAATGTGTTATTGTATTTATGATAGTAATCTAGTCTATGTAGCAGGGAATTCCCTTTTCCTGCTTGGCCATTGTACCTTACTGCAGCTCACCTTTCATCATACTTTTCTTACTTGGGCTCCATATTCACTGTGTTTATGTGCGCTCAGTCATGTCCAAATCATTGAAGCCCCATGGAGTGTAACCCACCAGACTCTTCCATCCATGGAATTTCCCAGGCAAAAATACTGGAGTGGGTTGTCACTTCCTACTCCAAGGGATCTTCCTAACCCAGGGATGGAACCTGCATCTCTTGCATCTCCTGCATTGGCAGGCAGACTCTTTATCCCTACACCACCTGGGGAGCCATACTCACTGGACCGGGCAGAAAGCACAGCCACAATCATGGGGTTTCGGGCAACAACAGCCCCTATCTCCAGAAGCACTCATGATGCAGAGATGAGACCCATCTTAAGATGGCGGAATATGGCAGAGGGAAGTCCGATGAAGCCACAGGAAGATCTGTCTGCAGGTGGGAGTTACCCTACTTAGGGTAAGATGTCAGTCCTTTAAGTGAGGGATAACATTAGGAACAAGCTATGACTTAAGTCTTGTAATGACCTGCTGTTTGTCAAACTGAATTTTGTCTTGGCCATGATGAATCAAAGGTGGAATTCCTTTGTCCTTTCTCCAGTAAAAGAGCCATGAACAGCAGCGATAGCACAGAGTGACATGCGTTCAGTTCCAGACTATCAAGCTCATGATATAGAATTTCCTCCTTTTCCAGGTTGCGTTAGTTACAGATAATGTAATAGAGGCAAACCCCCTTCGTATCACCAGAGGAGGACATAGAGGGTGGAGCTCAAAACATACACACATCTGCTCATCTTCAGTGTGGTCATCAAGAGGGATTTCTTGTTTGTTTAGACATGATTCCCATTGCAAACCCACTAGGTTGTTTAAGATGCTGACCGTCTGGTCATTTACACTATGAATCTTTGACTGGAATAAATATTTGCAGAACACATGACACAGGAGTACATATTCAGTAGACACTCTTGAGTAGGGGCTCAGTGATGGGTGATTCTTTCATTCCTTGTTGCCAATGGAGAAGAGAAAAGGACATCTGCTTAAAAGGCAAGGACTTATTTAACAACTGGCTGGAACAAATAAGGTCTATTTCTTTTCTTCCTTAAAAAAGGAAAAGGAAAAACAATGGCATGGAGGAGCAAGCCAGGGAGGCGATCTTCCTGTGCTGTGCAGAAGCTCGAGGTTCAGATGCATTGGCTTCTACGCCATGGAAACCCCCTGGGTCTTTGCTGTAGAAAAGGATCCGGCATCAGCAAGCCTCAATTAAGAGGATTTATTTCTTATTTACGCTTTCCTTTGGTTTTATATGTCCACGTTTGGATTTTCTCAGTGATGAAATGTTGCAATGGAGACTATTTATAAAAGTGCTCAACCCAGCTTTGCCGGAGAAGCCTGAAAATACTGCTGGGGACACGGAGCTGATGTTCCCCATGTTTCTTTGAACTAAACCTGATATCCGTTTTGTTCTTGACATTTATAACCTGCATAATGTTCCTTCTCTGGAACTGTATTAGGCTTAGGACTGTGAATAAGGAAATAAGGACAAGTAGATAAATGAGCTTTGTTGAATGTACATCCTGGTGAATTTTGTCTTTCAAAGCAGTAATGCTTCTCTGGGCAATACAGGCTTCCAAGACTTCTGAATTTTTCTATACAAATTATCCAGTGAGCCAGTTTGACTTAGTTTCACTTGAATTTTTTAAAAATAATAATGATATGCATTTGAAAACATTGGTCAACCCTGAAGTACTGCAAAAATGTAAGGGATGAGAAGTAATGTTAGATTCCCCATGAGGCCAGAATACTTTCAAATAAAAATATTAACCAGGCCAATTAGCATATATTTGCCACCACTGGGAATTAGTAGAAACATAGGACTTCAGCTACTTCCTGAAAAAGGGTTCTAACGTTTTACAGAATTAAAAAAGCTTTGAAATGAGCACCGAATCTCTGATAGTGAATTTATTAGTAAGTATTGGTGTCAATCCATCAGATATTAGTTTAAAAATAACTAACAGTAATCCTTATCATTTGTCTAAACCTTTATTAATCAGTTCAGTTCAGTTGCTCAGTAGTGTCCAACTCTTTGCTACCCCATGAACTGCAGCACGCCAGGCCTCCCTGCCTATCACCAAATCCCGGAGTCCACCCCAACCCATGGCCATTGAGTCGATGATGCCATCCAGCCATCTCATCCTCTGTCTTCCCTTCTCCTCCTGCCCCCAATCCTTCCCAGCATCAGGGTCTTTTCCAATGAGTCACTCTTCACATGAGATGGCCAAAGTATTGGAGTTTCAGCTTCAACATCAGTCCTTCCAATGAATACTCAAGACTGATCTCCTTTAGGATGGTTGGATGCTGGTTGGATCTCCTTGCAGTCCAAGGGACTCTCAAGAGTCTTCTCCAACACCACAGTTCAAAAGCATCAATTCTTTAGTGCTCAGCTTTCTTTATAGTCCAACTCTCACATCCATACATGACCACTGGAAAAACCATAGCCTTGACTATATGGACCTTTGTTGGCAAAGTAATGTCTCTGCTTTTTAATATGCTGTCTAGGTTGGTCATAATTTTCCTTCCAAGGAGTAAACATGTTTTAATTTCATGGCTGCAATCACCATCTGCAGTGGTTTTGGAGGCCAGAAAAATAAAGTCAGCTACTGTTTCCACTGTTTCCCCATCTATCTGCCATGAAGTGATGAACTGGTGCCATGATCTTAGTTTTCTGAATGTTGAGCTTTAAGCCAACTTTTTCACTCTCCTCTTTCACTTTCATCAAGGGTTCTAAATATTTAAATGTAGTATAATGTTGTATAATGATTGTTTAAAAACTCACAAAAAACCAGATTTCTCCAAAATCTTGTAAAAATTAATCATGTATTCCTTTTCCCATATATTGTTCCATTTTGCAGCCATCCCTGAGCGTAGATAGTGTCTGAATGTTGAGCATTAGATGTTGAGTAGAGTTACCTCCTCTATAGCAGACATAGCCTGAATAAAGAGTCTGATATTTCCTTAGGAAAATCACAATGAGAGCTTTTAGTTCCAAAGAGTGGTTCTATAAAATTGGTAGAGTTGAATAGAAAGCTCTTCTCTGTCACTCCAGGTTTACCAGACCAAGGTATAGATCATTCCTATCGAGATCAGCAAGTCACTAGAAGTAAGAGAAGAAGAACTTGCATGTGACCTTCCACTCAGGGAATTCCCAGGACGACATTCCTTGCAGAGTGCATTGTGCATATGTCCAGTTGTGACTCGCTGAACAGCTGCCCTGTGCAGGTTCTGGACTAAGTCCTTTGTGTGTGTTGCCTCATATGACATAGAACTTACGTTAGGCCTCCTGGAGAAATTCTGAGTGCTCCAAGGGGCTAAGGGATCTCCCGTATGAATATACTGAAAGGGGTTAGGTAGAAGCAAAATCAACATTTATGAAAACATAATCAAAAGAATGAAAGAACTAAAGGCCCTGTACAGTATTAATAGTATCAAAATGACTCAGGGTTTTTTATTTGTGGCAATGGACTCCCAACCTGTGTGCCTTAGCTTGGCAAATCCTGATCTAGATTATCCATTCATGATTGTTGTTTGTCACTAATTTGGCTCCAATTCTTTGCTACCCTGTGAACTGCAGCACGCCAAGCTTCCCTGTTCTTACTATCTCCCAGAGTATGCTCAAACATGTGTCCATTGGGTCAGCGATGATCTATTTCTGATAGCAGAATATTAATTATCATCAGTAATCTAATAATGTGATGGTAACTGCATAATAATGAAAAATGTATTATATATTTAGTCCATATTCATACTTATTCATACCTCAATAATATGTATGCTTATATATATGATTATATATAAATAAACCTATAAATAATAGGTAAATATATATATACACACACACATATATATATACATATATATACACATAGGCTTCCCTGGTGGCTCGATAGTAAAGAATCTGCCTGTGATGCAGGAAATGCAGTTTGATCCCTGTGTCAAAGATTCCCTGGAGGAGGGCATGGCAAACCCCTCCAGTATTCTTGCCTAGAGAGTGCCATGAACTGAGGAGCCTAGTGGGCTACAGTCCACAGGGTTGCAGAATCAGATGTGACTAAGCAGCTTGAGCACATGGCACACACACACACACACAATATTATTAGTACAGTTGATAGAAGATTTGAATATCAGCTTTGCACTGCCATCCAGTAGGGGGGCAAATTAGCATTTGCCATCGTGAAACCAAAACCTTAACTCTCGTGTCTGCTCATGTTTGCACAGCAACCATCTTATCAAGGGGAGCCCTTTGGCATGATATAGACAGTTTTTTTTGAGGACTGGAGAAGCTGTTGAGTGTGCCAAAACTAAGCTCACACTTTCCCTTCCTTGAGACTCATAGATCTGATGCCTAGGAGACCATATGGTTCCCCATTTCCTTTACTCTTGGACTCCCTTTTCTGTGTATGTATGTGTGTGTATCACATGTACTAAGTACACACACAGAATGTTTCAAAAGCAAATCCTCTGAAACAGTGTGATTTAGGGCATGTGCTTGCTGCATGTTTAGGATTAACCAGTGAAAGGAAAGCAACCTATGCTTCAGTTCAGTTCAGTTCAGTTCAGTCACTCAGTCATGACTCTCTGCGACCTCATGAACTGCAGCACACCAGGCCTCCCTGTCCATCACCAAATCCCGGAGTCCACTCAGACCCAAGGCCATCGAGTCAGTGATGCCATCCAGCCATCTCATCCTCTGTCGCTCCCTTCTCCTCCTGCCCCCAATCCTTCCTAGCATTAGGGTCTTTTCCAATGAGTCAACTCTTTGCATGAGGTGGGCAAAGTATTGGAAATTCAGCTTCAACATCAGTCCTTCCAATGAATACCCAGGACTGAGCTCCTTTAGGATGGACTGGTTAGATCTCTTTGCAGTCCAAAGGACTCTCAAGAGTCTTCTCCAACACCACAGTTCAAAAACATCAAGCTTATGATTCTTTAAAGATGCGTTATGTTTCAGGAAAGCACTTATTCGGACATTTGGGAATTTTATTTGTTTTTTAATTCACCTTGTGTTTCTTTTTTTATTTAAGTATCATTGATTTCCAATGTTATGTTAGTTTCAAGTGTAAAACAAACTGATTATTATAGATTATTATTACTATATATGTGTCTGTGTGTTATATATATGGCTGTGTGTAAAATCTTTTTCAGATTCTTTAGAGTTTGGGATTAACATGTACACATGTGTTATATATATAACATGTATATACATCTATATTATATGTATTTTTATATGTTTATATATAAAATAGATAATAAGTATATAGTACACCTACTTGATACCATGTAGCACAGGTATACAGGCTACTCAATTGTTACTCAATATTCTGTAATAACTTATATGGGAAAAGAACCTGAAAAAGGACAGATACAAGTATGTGTACAATTAAATCATTTGCCATACACCTGAAACTAACACAACATTGTAAATTGACTATGAAAGAAAGTGAAAGTCGCTCAGTTGTGTCCCACTCTTTGTAACCCCATGGACTATGCAGTCCATGGAATTCTCCAGGCTAGAATACTGGGATGGGTAGCCTTTCCCGTCTCCATTGGTTCTTCTCAACCTAGGAATCAAACTAGGGTCTCCTGCACTGGAGGCAGATTCTTTACCAACTGAGCTATACACACTATACCCCAATATAAAATAAAAATGAAAATAAATAAATAACAACGACCTACTGGATAGGACAGGGAACTATACTCAATATTCTATAATCACCTATAAGGGGAAGCAATCTGGACATTTGTTGTATTTCTCCTGCTGATGTGGATAGATGAGGCATCCCGGCGGCAGACGCCCTCTCTGGGCCAGTACCCTGATGGACCGTCTCTGGGGAGGGCCCTGCCCTTCACCCCCCCTCTCCACCCTCCCTCACATCAGGAGCAGGTGTCTCAGCTCCTAAGGACACACCCTCACTTACCGCACTAGACTCAGTTCCCTGGTTTCATCCTCCTGCTGAGTCAATTAGTCTTAATCTTTTCTCCCCCTGCCTGGCCCCCTGCTCCTGGGAGATGCTCTGTTTTCAGTGTGGGTTAGCGCTCTTTGGTACTACAGACGCCTTGGCTAATACAGGAAGTTTGAATCGAGCTTGTTAGTCGCCCATCTCCATGTGGTGCTCACTGTGAATATATAGTCTGCAGCATCATGATAAAGTTCTGATCTAAAGAAAAGGTTGTCAGCGTGCCTCAGACTGGAGTGGATTATATAGAACACAGACAATTCACTACGGAAGTAGAAGTCAGTCACATCTCCTCTGCGGATAAGCTGAGGATCAGCTAGATTTATATTGACAAATCACTGTTCGCTTGTAAAATGCTGTCACAAACACCATTGCCTTTAGCCTTGTGGGTAACTTTGTGAAAGAGTGGTTACTACCTCATTTTAAAGATTAAGGGAATCAGAAAGTAGATGATTTGTGGCAGCTGCAAGATTAAATATGGATAAAAGCATAGAATCAAAACCTAAATCATCCAGTAATTCTAAAAGAATACTCTTTGTATTTCTACAACTGTTCTGAAAATGTTTCTTGAGATGAAAGGCGCGTTACTGAGTGTAACTTGTGATGTGGCACAGTAAAATTAGAAGCAGATTGAGTCATTCTTCTATGACTCTGTGGTTTCGCCCCTTCAGATGGGCTTTCTGGTTGCCTCACTGGTAAAGAATCTGCCTGCCAACTGGAGCTGCAGGAGACGTGGATTTGATCCCTGGGTGGGGAAGGTTCCCTGGAGGAGGAAATGACAACCCACTACAGTATCTTGCCTGGAGAATCCAATGGACAGAGGAGCCTGGTGAGCTACAGTCCATGGTGTAACAAAGAATCAGACAGGCATCACATATGCACGCCCCCTCAGATATAAAAATCATTATTTTCATCATGTAACTACCACTCCATTTAAATAATTTCCAGTTAGCAATAATCCTTGAAGGTTTTATTTAACAAGGGACTTTATACAAAGTTGAGAACAGTGCAGTCTACACCACGAATCCACAGAAACATGGCAAGGTCCTTCCAAAAGGGTCCCTGGGATCATTCATGGTGGGTTCCAATCACAGCTCTGCTTCCTATTCCCTGAGCTACAGACTTGCCTGATACTTTTTTAAAAAAGGATCAGAATCATTCTCCAGGGATATCATCAAGATAACCTGAGCTAAAGTATCTAAGATAACAGCACCGAGTAATTATTCAAAAATTAGTAGTCATATTATCATATTTCAGTTATTGCTAATTTAAATTTTCAGGAAGGTTTTGAGAGCAACTACAAGCTGTTCCTTCTTAAGGCGTTTATGGAAATAACTTCTGGGGTGCCTCTGGCAATGAGCTTTGTCCCAGGGCTTTGCTGAGCGCCTGTCAGTGAATGTCCTGGTCATTTGAGCTAGTACCTACTTCCTGGAATTTGAGGTTCAAGTGCTTTTTATTAAGAGTGATCGCATCTGTAAATTCTGGGTGTGCAAAGTACGAGATGTTTATTATGGTACTGCTGAGGGTGCTGCTCTTTTCTTGACCCACGATGCCCTACTTGGTGTTGGCTATTGACCTTCCCTGTTTACTAAGAGTGGCTGTCCTGGTTTGCTTGTCGGAGTCTGTCTTCTCTGTCTGTGTCTTATTGAAGCATTGACGTCCTACCAACATGCAGTTAAGCTTTTTGATGTTTATTTAGAGGGTCCCTCCCCAGCACTTACACTGCAGACAACTGAACAGAAATATGGATGGTATGACACTTTTTAGAAATATACCCCACATCTCTTTGGCCATGTCACATGCACTCCCTGGAATCTGTAGTCTTTTATTTTATACAAGTCTAAAGACAATTCTAGAAAAATAAGGGTATCAGCTAAAGTGTCTTTTCAGTCGGCATTGATTAGCTGGCTTTAAAATTATACCTAATTTTTATTGTTGTTTTTCTATCATTCCTAAATCAGTTCTCATCTGTAATTCTCATTCCTCAGACGGGAACCCCTGAAGTCCTAGAATGATAAATAAGTGTTTGCATATTTTATACCCCTCTGTTCAATATTATTTCTAACTGAATACAATGAACAAACATTTTTATTTATATCCTGTTCCCCTTACTCCATTATCAAAAGACATTCAGAACCTTTAATTATCATTGTAAATATCATTTTTCAAGGAAAAAAAAATGTATTGGTCCCTTCCTCAGTATTGTCCTACTTAAAATCTTGATTCCTTTCAAGATTTTATACTGGATCTGGTTCAATCTTTGTTTTTTCTCTGATTAATTTTTAAACTCACCCTTTCCTGCTTTAGTTATGTGACCTCCAAACTAGAAAAATAATGAGATTCTCCTTTATATTGAGAATAGTGAGGGGTTGACTTCACAGCTTCCTAGGTCAATTCTGTCTGTGCTATTTTAACCCTTTCCTCCTTCTTCTGTTTATTATATATCCAGAGTCTTTCAGAGCTTGATGTGTTGTCCTTGATGATATCCCAAATTTTTATCCTGTATTTACTTGTATTTCTTGCATGAATAGTTATATTCCTAAGGATAATGACACCTTTATTACTGAAATGTTTTAGTTATTCAAGTTATTTGGTTTATGTAAGCATATCATCCTGAGTGGCATTATTTGACCCCTACAATTATTTACATGATTTGTCTGTATTTCTCTACTGATCTTTCCAAATGAAGTCTGGGTTACAGCATCATGCTGCTCTGATCTTACTCACTGTCTTTCTTTGACCTGAGGAGATCTGGTCCTCGTACACACAACTACTGTAGCTCACTCAGAAGCTCAAGGCTCAAACGGCATTGTCACCTTAGCATCCTCCCCTTCACAAATGCCATACGTATGGAAGAAAACGTGAAGAACAAGAGTTGTATGTTAGGCAACTCAGCAGAGGTGGCTGTTGATGAAATTCAAGCAATGATAAAACAATTCTATTCTTTTTTTTTTAAAGTGTCTGTATGGGGGATTCATGACATAACATACAGATAATAATACCAATTAAAACATTAATACCACTGCATCGGTATTAAAGGAAGAGCAGGGTCATGAGACGATGCTTATGTAGCAGTGCACTAATAAGGACTATACAAAGCAACTGAATGCCCTTGTAAGAACCTAAAAGCAAGGGAAAAAAAGGCTTATAAATGAATCCTTGGTCTCCCCTTGGTATAGATGAGAAAGAAGGATTCAGAGTGAAGTAAAAGTAACTTTTTTTTCAACAGAATCATAAAAACTGATTGAGGAAGCAACCCAACAGAATTCTTTATCCAAGAACACAGAGCATCTTTGTACTGGGCTGCCCAGGCTTCCCAGGAATAGCACTGCATGAGTAAACCTACTATGCCAGAAACAGCAAGAAGCTGTTGGGATTCTGGGCTAATTTCTCACCAAAAAGTATCAGTCATCTTTGAAGGGAGGGCTTCAAGCTTTGAAAACCAGCTATGGTTTGGGTATTTATCAACCATTCGTGCATTCTAGAAATGATACTGATTTAAACAGTATCACATATTTAAACACTAACTGTTAATGATTCTAGCAATGTAGGGGATAGAGTATCAAAAAAAAAAAAGCAAGTTTCTTGCACTATTCATTGTCAGTAATAGGTTTAAAATCTAGCATTTGTTGAATGACTCAAGACTAGCCATCTGTCAGATCTACAAGTCAAAGTTAGGAAATAGTCTTGTCCCAAATGAAGAAATAAGGACACCAAACCTTTGGAGGGCGAGCGTACCAGAGGACACCATAGTTAATCAAAAGTGACCTAACTGGACTGAAATCCACGTCCATCTGGATGGACAGAGCAGGTCAGATTTATTCAGTTCAAATGCACACCCTTTCACAGACACGGTTTGTTTTCATGGTTTATTTTCTATTTTTACACATCTTGTTTTTATATTTTCTTTGCTATTAAATGTTTTCAGTATTAACAGTCTTTATTGGTTTCCTCAATACACTTTATTCAAAAAAATATGCATCTGCCAATGACAGTCCTTAATCATGCTGAGGAATGTTTTCACAATTAGTTAAATTTTACCTCCAGAAAAAAAAAACAGCCTTACTTTAGTGATATTTAATTGACAATGTAGTTAGATTTTTTGTAGTTGTTCAGTTGATAAATCATGTCTGACTCTTTGTGACCCCGTGAACTGCAGCATGCCAGGATTCCCTGTCTTTCACTGTTTCCTGGAGTTTGCTCAAACTCCAGTCCTTGGATTCGATGATGCCATCCAACTGTCTCATTCTCTATCACCCCCTTCTCCTCCTGCCTTCAATCTTTCCCAGCATCAGACTCTTTTCCAATAAGTTGGCTCTTTGGATCGAGGTGGCCAAAGTATTGGAGCTTCAGCATCAGCATCAATGAATATACAGAGAGTTATATATTTTAAGCTAGCCAAAATAGCTTTTCATCTTATTGAGTAACTTAAGTAAATTTAAAAGCTTGAAGGCTGTAAAGATCCTGTTTTAAAAGATCTTATCAATATGTGGGTGGTATGGTTTAAAGAGTTTAAATAATTAGAAAGTAACATACTTAGCCAAATCATCCCAAGATGAGCAGAACATCTCTGTTGGTATTTAGCATTAGAATATCAAATTGGGAAAAGACATTTCTAAGCAACAAAACTACTGCAGCCCTGGGGAATAGCAAATGAAAACATATCTAAGGAAATACTGTCCTAACTTAATTTTAAATAAAACAATATTAGTTTTTTTCTAGGTAGGCCATTTTGTATATGGAATTTATTCATGTATTATGTCTTCAGCATAAGATTTCATTCTCAAGTGAACAGACCAGCTGTCGATAAGAATTGCATCTCTGGGGTTGCAAGGTACATATTCTTTGGCTCACAAGGATCAAATATCTGTGTGACCTTGGGCATCTTGAGTTTCTTTACTCACCTGTAAAATGGAAATACAAATGTTACATCTGTCTTCAGGTTTTATGAAAACTGAGTTTACATTTGTCATTATCATTATCATCATTACTACATCTCTGCTCTTATTATTGTTGGCTCCCCTAACAGGTATCTTTGGTAATTGCATTAGCACAGTCCCTGTGCTAATGAAAACTCCTAGTTTGGAAATGAAATACATAAAGTTCTATTCCAATTCTTGTGGTTTCTTTTTTTTTTTTTTTTTGAGTTAGTTGATTTACATACTGGATCGGTTTCAGGCATACAGGAAATGATTCTGTCAGTTATTTTCCAAATAGTATTTTTATAATATCTTGAATATAGTTCCCTGCACTATATATGTAAATTCTTATTATCTATTTTATGTATGATAATATGCATCTATTAATCCTAAACTTCTAATTTATCCCTCCCATCTCTCTTCCCATTTAGTAATTGTAAATTTGTTTTCTATGTCTGTGAGTCTGTTATTGTCCTGTAAATAAGTCCATTTGTACTATTTTTTAAGACTCTGCATATAAAAGACGTCATATGGTGTTTGTCTTTCTCTATCTGATTTGACTTAGTATAATCTCTAGGTCTGCCCATGTTGCTGCAGACCTAGAGATTTCATTCATATTTCATTCTTTTTATGGCTGAGCAATGAGTTTACAATCAGCAAAAACAAAACCAGGAGCTGAATGTGAACTCCTTATTGACAAATTCAGGTATGACCTAAATCAAATCCCTTATGATTATACAGTGGAGTGAGAAATAGATTTAAGGGACTAGATCTGATAGACAGAGTGCCTGGTGAACCATGGAAGGAGGTTCGTGACATTGTACAGGAGACAGGGATCAAGACCATCCCCATGGAAAATAAATGCAAAAAAGCAAAATGGCTATCTGAGGAAGCCTTGCAAATAGCTGTGAAAAGAAGAGAAGTGAAAAGTAAAGGAGAAAAGAAAACATATTCCCATTTGAATGCAGAGTTCCAAAGAATAGCAAGGAGAGATAAGAAAGGCTTCCTTAGCAATCAGTGCAAAGAAACACAGGAAAACAACAGAATGGGAAAGACTAGAGATCTCTTCAAGAAAATTAGAGATACCAAGGGAACATTTCATGAAAAGATGGGCTCACTAAAGGACAGAAATGGTATGGACCTAACAGATGCAGAAGATATTAAGAAGAGGTGGAAAGAATACACAGACGAACTGTACAAAAAAAGAGCCTCATGACCCAGATAATCACGATGGTGTAATCACTCACCTAGAGCCAGACATCCTGGAATGTGAAGTCAAATGGGCCTTAGAAAGCATCACTACAAACAAAGTTAGTGGAGGTGATGGAATTCCAGTTGAGACATTTCAAATCCTGAAAGATGATGCTGTGAAAGTGCTGCACTCAATATGCCAGCAAATTTGGAAAGCTCAAGCAGTGGCCACAGGACTGGAAAGGTCAGTTTTCATTCCAATACTAAAGAAAGGCAATGCCAAAGAATGCTCAAACTATTGAACAATTGCACTCATCTCACACACTAGTAGAGTAATGCTCAAAATTCTCCAAGCCAGGCTTCAGCAATACATGAACCATGAACTTCCAGATGTTCAAGCTGGTTTTAGAAAAGGCAGAGGAACCAGAGATCAAATTGGCAACATATGCTGAATCATTGAAAAAGCAAGAGAGTTTCAGAAAATCATCTATATCTGCTTTATTGACTATGCCAAAACCTTTGACTATGTGTATCACAATAAACTGTGGAAAATTCTGAAAGAGATGGGAATACCAGGCCATCTGACCTGTCTCTTGAGAAATCTGTATGCAGGTCAGGAAGCAACAGTTAGAACTGGACATGGAACAACAGACTGGTTCCAAATAGCAAAAGGACTACGTCAAGGTTGAATATTGTCACCCTGCTTATTTAACTTATATGCAGAGTGCGTCATGAGAAACACTGGGCTGGAAGAAGCTCAAGCTGGAATCAAGATTGCTGGGACAAATATCAACAACCTCAAATATGTAGACAACACCACCCTTATGGCATAAAGTGAAGAGGAACTAAAAAACTTCTTGCTGAAAGTGAAAGAGGAGAGATAAAAAAATTGGCGTAAAGCTCAACATTCAGAAAACTAAGATCATGGCATCTGGTCCCATCACTTCATGGCAAATAGATGGGGAAACAGTGGGAAAAGTGTCAGACTTTATTTTTGGGGGCTCCAAAGTCACTGCAGATGGTGATAACAGCCATGAAATTAAAAGACACTTACTCCTTGGAAGGAAAGTTATGACCAACCTAGACAGCATATTAAAAAGCAGAGACATTACTTTGCCAACAAAGGTCCATCTATTCAAGGCTATGGTTTTTCTAGTAGTCATGCCTGAATGTGAGAGTTGGACTGTAAAGAAAGCTGAGCGCCAAAGAATTGATGCTTTTGAACTGTGTTGGAGAAGACTCTTGAGAGTCCCTTTGACTGCAAAGAGATCCAACCAGTCCATCCTAAAGGATATCAGTCCTGGGTGTTCATTGGAAGGACTGATGTTGAAACTGAAACTGCAATACTTTGGCCACCTCATGTGAAAAGTTGACTCATTAGAAAAGACCCTGATGCTGGGAAAGATTGGGGGCAGAAGGAGAAGGGGATGACAGAGGATGAGATGGCTGGATGGCATCACTGACTCAATGGACATATGGGTAAACTCTGGGAGGTGATGATGGACAGTGAGGCCTGGCGTGCTACGATTTATGGGGTCACAAAGAGTTGGACACGACTGAGTGACTGAACTGAATGAGTACACACATACACACACATATATATCACATCATATCCACGTATTTGTTGATGTACACTTAGGTTGGTTCCATGTCTTGGCTATTATCAATAGCACTGCTATGTACATTGGGGTGCATTAATCTATTCAAAGTATAGTTTTCTTCTGATATATGCATCATATGTCAACTCTACTTGTAGATTTTAAGGAACCTCCATATTGTTCTCCGTGATAGCTGCATCAAATTACATTTCCAGCAACAATGTAGGAGGATCCCTTCAGCTCCACACCCTCTCCACCATTTGTTACTTGTAGAATGTTTTGATGTTGGCCATTCTGACTGGTGAGAGGTGATAGCTTGTTATAGTTTTTATTTGCATTTTTCTAATAATTAGTGGTATTGACCATCTGTTCATTGCCTTTTGGCCACCTGTATACCATTTTTGGAGACCTTCCAGATTCTGTATATTCTTAAGCTATGTATTCTTCTAACCTTTTAGGATCTCAGTATCATGTCTCTCAATAATGAAAGGTAGACACCAAACAGTCCTTCTGGTTCTCTCATTTTAAGCTTGTTGGAATTCCTTCCACTTCATATAAGGTTTATCAGTGATATGGAAATCACAAAAGCCGTTTTCTATCTCTGTGTGGAGTCTTAAAACATATGGGAAACATATTGTTCATTTGCACTAAGTGAAGTGCATGTCACTCAATCGTGTCCGACTCTTTATGACTCTTTATGACTATACAGTCCATGGGATTCTCCAGGCCAGAATACTGGAGAGTTATCTTCCCAACCCAGGGATCAAACCCAGGTCTTCCGCATTTTAGGCACATTCTTTACCAGCTGAGTCACAAGGGAAGCCCTTCATATCACAGCCATTTCATATCACTTATAAGAGCAATGTCCCCTTACCTTAAAGGTAGATAATTTTCTTCAGATGAAGCCAGAAAGGTGTGATGCAAGAGCAGAGAGGAAAACTGAAGTTTACAGGGAGCCATAAAGTGGGAAGGACTGTTCTGGCTTTGAGCATGGAGGGAGGGGCCATGGGACAAGGGATCATAGTTGGCTCTAGAAGCAGAGGATGACCTGAGGATGTGAGCTGACAGAGATCCAGAATCTCAGATCAACAACCACCGAAGTGAATTCTGCTAAAGAGCCGGGTGAGCCCAGAAGCACATTCTCTCCCAGAACCTCTAGTAAGAAAGGCAATCTGATTAGACTCACGTGGAACATTTAACCTACAGAACTGTTAAGTGGTAAATTGTCTTATTTTAAGTTGCTATGTGGCTGGTAGTCATTGTAACAGCGTTAGAGACCAGTCAAGGGACAGAACTGAGCATCTGCCTTCATGCCTTCTGCATGGAGCACAGCTCACTCTCTTGTTAAAACCACAATAAGAAGGTGTTCATTGTTTAAGGAAATAGAAACAAGCTATGAAAACATACAAAAATGGAAAGTCAGCAAAATTTTCTATACAACATGAAAGCTGTCCTTATCTCTCATACATAATTATCCCTCAGCCCTCCTGATATACAGGGCAAGGCTGAGGTGAAGTTTTGCCTTGCTTGTAGTTTAATTTAACTGGATAAAACATACAGCATCAATCTAGAATTTATGTGAGCCTCAGCATTTAGCTATTCCATCCTTAAATATTCTGAATCTTTTCAGGATTTCTTTCCTTACAGTGGAAAATGACTAGCAGCAAACTAATAACTTCTAAATGAATTGGTAATGTGTAACTATGTTATCTCAGGATGGAGCTGCTCATTGATGATATGGATTTAAAATAACATTTTGATTGAAAATTTTACAAAGAGATCTAAGTGTCCCTGTGATAGTAATGAAGTTTCCCTGAATACAGCCCAAAGCCTTGTACTACATTTTATCCCTTGATCTATTATCTAGATGCCTTAATGCTATCTAAATGATTGGTATTAGAACCGTGGACTTATATGCAGTTATGTATACATTTCTCTCCATCCTAGTCATGCCTCCAGCTAACTGCTTGATTGTAGTCAAAGCAATTTCTGTTTCTGGGCTTCCACCTCATTTCTGCAGAGTGAATTTGGACTGAGTAGTATCTATGTAACCTGCCGCTGAGCATCCCTTTAACCTGCATTTACTGAGCAGAGGCTGGAAATTGTAATGAGCCAAATGGGCACTGTCCACCTCAGTGGTGCTGAAGATGTAGTGAGAGAGAGCACTCATCAAAAAATATATATATATAATTTATATAATTTGATACATATATAATTGACTTCCGTGGTGGCTCAGATTGTAAAAAGTCCCTGGGTTAGGAAGATCCCATGGAGAAGGAAATGGCAACCCACTCCAGTTTTCTTACCTGGAAAATCACATGGACAGAGGAGCTGGGCAGGCTACAGTCCATGGGGTTGCAAAGAGTCAGACATAACTTAGCCACTAAACCACCAAATATATAATCATTGTTGTGCTAGGTGCTGTGAGTCTGTATAAGGAGCTGAAGCATGAAAGGAGACTGTTAACTGGGTGAACAGGTCAAGGTGGGGTCTCACTGCACACAGAAGAGACAACATTGGCACACATCACAGTGCTGTGGGGAAAAGGAACGTGGCTTCTACCAAGTCAGCCCAGCTCATGTTCAGTGACCAGATGGGCCAGGAGGAATCAGTGATGCCGACAAAGAGTCATCTGCAGAAGTCCTACAGGTCACCTTAGCACCCTGGCTAGTCTTAAGTCACATGGTAAGATGCAGAAAGCTTTGTAAACAGAGGAGTAACATAGCTGTATTTGTGTTCTGGAAAATTTTCTGGATCTGTGAAGGATGAATGGATGAGATAAAAGAAGGGAATGCGTGATCCATAAGTACCTTTGAAGAGGTTAGTGTAGTATTTTTGTGAGAAATATGGTAGCCTGGGCTTGAGAAGTCAGGCTGGTTATGGTGGTGAGGTGAGTGGAACTGGAAAACTTGCAAGGGTGAAATCAACTAGCACAGAGATGCTTGTGTGTGGAGGGTGAGAGGAAATGTCTTGAGAGTTCTCTTGACTCTGTCTTTCTGTGCAAAGAGAGTTTCTGTGCAGATTTTGAATTCTGGAGTAAAATGTTTTAAAAATCTTACTTGATGAGAATTCATAATTGGAAGGACTGATGTTGAAGCTCCAATACTTTGGCCACCTGATGAGAATAGCCAACTTATTGGGGAAAAAAATTCCTCTGATTCTGGGAAAGATTGAGGGAAAGAGGAGAAGAGGGTGACAGAGGATGGGATAACTGAATAGCATCACTGACTCAATGAACATGAGTTTAAGCAAACTCCGGAGACAGTGAAAGACAAGGAAGCCTGGCGTGCTTCAGTTCATGGGGTCACAAAGATTTGGACACAACTAAGTGATGAATGACAAAAACATTGTTTAAATAAAGGAGCAGAAATTCAGTGGGAGAAAGTTATTCTTTAAGAGGACATAATAAATCACAGTGAGATGTGCTTGTTAAACTACAGAAAATGTTGGCTGTGATTATTGTGAATTTTAAGTATTAAGAAACAAGACTGGGTGTCAACAGACTCTACTGTATTTCCCCAGAGTAAAATTTGACTTTGCTTTGCTTCCAGGTCTTCAATGCAATGTACTGTGTGATATGACTCATCCACTGAGTCCATTAACTTTCTCAGGCCCCAGATTTCTCTTTCAACCAGTGAGAATTTAAGTTAGAAATCCTCTCATGACTCTCATAAATTTTTAGTTTGTAATTTGCAAAAGTAGATAATGATAAAATAGCTCTTGAGTGGCAGGTGTTTTTATTTAAAAAGAAAATATTCTAAGTATTAATAGTTTGTCAGATGTTAATTTATAGACATTTGTGTTTTATAAATGATCTTCAGACAATAGCATCACAAAATTATAAATCAGTGCAATTTAACCCAGGACTCTGAGTAATAAAGTCCTGTGTTTTGTGTTTTGGTGTCCCTTATGCATAATTTTCTCATTAAATAAAAATACCTTATTATTAATAATATGCATAGTAAATACTAATGATCTTAACAATAACAGTGGTAAAAATGCCTTCAGGTAAAGTTTTGTGCCAGCCACCTTCCCAAGTCCTTTAAATGAATCATTTCATTTCATCTTGTCTATAAACCCATGAGGTGTGTGATGTTATTATCCACAACTTCCTAACGAAGCTGAAATCAATAGAGGTGAGGCAGATTGTCAAGGTCATCAAGCAAATGGATTCTGAACCAAATCTGTATGACTTCAGAACCCGAGCTGTGGACCATTTTGTCTCTAAAATACATTACCTGTAATGGCTTTGCTGGTAGACAAGTATAATAACCTGTCATAGGCATTGGCCTTTTCTTCCCATGAAATAACAATGTCAGCACAAATAAACTTATTTACCTGATTTGGGGGTAAGAGGTGAGGAATCAAAAACGTAAATCAAAATTGTTGGAATGGACAAAGCTAGAAAAGTAGAAAAAGAAATGGAGCCACCCTCTAGGCTACCTCTCCTTTCTGTTTGAGGTAACGGTTGCCTATATTTCTGTTCATTTTATTAATTCCTGCCATATTAATTCTTCCCAGTGAGGAGAACTCTTCTGGGAGTGCTCAAGGGCCTCAGGGGAACAACTGTTCTGGGGTTTTCTAGTCTTTCCTGCTCACATGAGTGGTCAGCTGATTGGTAGACATCCATTCTTCTATGCAGAGGAGAGCAGATAAACAGAGCAAATCAGGAAGAACACTGAGCTCCTGAAAGCAAAGCATTTTCTGCACAAGGGACTAAAAATTAAAAAAGATTATATCAGAACTTCTGTGCAAAGAACTAAGCTCAATGCAATGCACATAAAGGAATGGACACAGACAGGGCATCTTGGGTTCCCCAAAGTCTAACAGAGTTGCTGGTTAGACTCAGCAGTACCAGGTAAAGATTGTTTTGAATGAAAAGAATGCAAAGCTTTGACTTGGAACACTGAAGAATTGATGCTTTCAAATTGTGATGCTGGAGAAGACTCTTGAGAATCTGTTGGCTAGCAAGCAGATCAAACCAGTCAACCCTAAAGGAAATCAACCATCAACCTGAATATTCATTGGAAGGACTGATACTGAAGCTGAAGCTCCAATACCTTGGCCCCCTGATGCAAAGAGCTGATTCATTGGAAAAGACCCTGATGCTGGGAAAGATTGAGGGCAGGAAGAGAAGGGAGTGACAGAGGATGAGATGCTTGGATGGTATCGCTGACTCAGTTGACATGAGCTTGAGTAAACTCCAGGAGATAGTGAAGGATAGGGAAGCCTGGCATGCTGCAGTCCAAGAGGTCACAAAGAGCTGGCCATACTAAGTGATTGAACAACAAACTTCCTGCGTTTCCCTGTGTGTCTTACTATCATATGCAAGTTTGGTTTCTATCATATTTCCTTACTGGTTAGGGGCTACTCTTCAAGATGGGTTCATAGAGGTCCATTCTCACATAAAAGGTGTCTTTACATCAACCATCAAAAGCTTGTTGATTTTCCCAACATTTCTGTTTAAAAAGTCTATTCCTCATGATATTTTCACACTGTGGTTGAACACATATTCTCTGGATATCTGCTAGACATAAGGTACCTTTGAGAAGTGTTGAGGACATTGAAAATTTAACTTAGTCAAAGACTGTGTCCAAGAAACTTGAACTTGACCTTCACATGTGTGATGTCCCAAATTCAGTGCTAGAATCACCCAGGACATCATAGACCTCTGAGTACAGAGGAAACATAAGATCCAAACCACTCCATAAAGGGAAGAAAATTCAAAATAGAGCTTGAGTAAATAAGTAGTCCTCTAGCCTAGGTATTTGGGAATTCCCTTGTAAGAAGATAATTAAGTGTGGCTGGATGCAAAGTAGAAAAATACAAAGAAGCTTAAGGAAGAGGAAGGATGTAGATACTTGGAAGGACTGTGGTGGTGGATTTGAGAGGGGAGTGTGGAAGCTGGGTGGGGGACATGGGCATGGACATAGTGTGTGGGTGTGGGGTGGGAGCATGCCCGTGGGGGGTGTGGTTGTGAGGTGGGGGAAACACAGGTGTCAGGGTGCAAAGAAAGGGACTGACTTTCACTGCAGCAAAAGGGGATTGTGTTTGTAGATCTCTATATTTGAAGGTAAGCATCTGCTTTCAGCCACAAGATAGGCAAATGTACAGTTTTAAAGTGATATTTAAAACTTGAATTTTGCTCTCCATTTCATCCATTTGGGACACGTCGGCAAGCATCTGAGAACATGGCCCTCGGAAGCTAAGGGGTTTCCTGTGTCTATTAATTTAGTGCCACATAACTTCTCCCAGCTAGTTTTCTCTACACATGGAAAGATGTGAGGGTTTATAGTTCTAACTTATCATTTTAAAGCACTGTTTCCTAAGAGCTTTTGTTGGTCAGTATCCGTACTACACTTTCCTAAGAAGTCACTAATTGAAGAATGATTTCCTCCTTGGTACATTCTATAACCTTCTCAAAATGTTTTCTTATACAGTGTAAATGGGGTCTAATTTTTTATATTGATTCAAGTAAATTAATATAAGAAATCAATGTATACATACATATATATATATATATATATATATATATATACGCATATACATACATGAATCTTTAAATCAATGTAATATATGCCGATGTCACTTTTATAGTGGGTTGCCATTTCCTTCCAGTGTTCTTGCCTGGAGAATCCCAGGGACTGCAGAGCCTGGTGGGCTGCCATCTCTGGGGTCATGAAGAGTCGGACATGACTGAAGTGACTTAGCAGCAGCAGCACTTTTATAGAATTTTTATTTTCATGGTGGGTATAAACCTCCATTAATAAGTGGAAAGAGGGAACAGAGGAGCAGGGGCAACCTTTTCAGATTGGAAACCAGAGTCTGGGTTCACCCCTTAGCAGTCATGTAGAACCCCAGGAAATGCCTTCGTTAGACATCATCAATTCGTGGTCTGGTTTACTTATTTCATAAGCAAGCAATGAACACCTTAGTATATGTTAGGCAAGGCTTTAGGAGATGAAAAGATGACATGGGCACACTCCTTGACCATCCTGGCAGTGGGTTGTAATGAATTTTATATCACAAAGAAGTTCCATTCTTCCTGATTGTCATAGCTCTCCTTCTTTTTGTGACACCTAAGCCTTCTCAGTGGTTTGGAATTGAAAGGGAGCTCAGTTTCACTGCTTTGGAAGACTCTCACCTTTTCCATCTACAAGCCCATTTTCTTTCTGTGTTCTACCGTCCTTGCCCAAGGCCCCTGTTCTTCACAAACCAGTTGGTAGGTCTGTCTTCTTATTGCACAACTGGAGACATTCGGCATAGTTTTTAGCCATTTATGCATGCATTTACACTCTTGTACATAATCATTCACATAAAAACTACATAAGGGAAACTCTCTTAAAAACCAAGCTATGTGAACTTGGACCAGTTCCGGTAATTTATTCTGATTCCATATTTCTCATTTGTAGAATGAAGAATTACTTCTATGCACCATATACTCAATAGCTAACTTTTTATCTTTACTTGTATTTTATTTTTTATTTTTAAATCTTTATTGTATTTGGAATATAGTTTATAAGGTTGTGTTAGTTTCAAGTGTATAGCAAAGTGATTCAGTGATGCATAATTGTGTGTGTGTGTGTGTGTGTTAGTCTCTAAGTTGTGTCTGACTTTTTGAGACCCCATAGACTGTAGCCTGCCAGACTTCTCTGTTCATGGGATTCTCCAGGCAAGAATAGTGGAGTGGGTAGCCATTTCCTTCTCCAGGGAATCTTCTAGACCTAGGGATCCAACCCAGGTGTCCTTATTACAGGCAGATTCTTTACTATCTAAGCCACTAGGGAAACCTGGTTATACATATTTGTATACCTATTCTTTTCCAGATTATTTTCCCATATAGATTCTAACAGAATACTGAGTAGAGCTCCCTGTGCTAAACAGTAGGTCCTTGTTGATTATCTGTGTTATATATAGTAGTGTGTGTATGTAATCCCAGTCTCCTAAATTATACCTCCTTCCCCATCTTTCCCCTTTGGTAATATAAATTTGTTTTCTATGTTTATGAGTCTATTTCTGTTTTGTAAATGTGTTTGTATCACATCTTTAGATTCCACATATAAGTGATATCATATACTACTTATATTTTTCTGGCTTACTTCCCTTATGATTATTTACACAGTGTTGACTCACAGAAATTTTCTGAATGAATAGTAATTGAATGAGTAAGATTTTTTTCAGTACTCACCTTTGAAGATCGGCCATATAAAACTATTTAATCAGTAGATGATATATGGAGACTACGTTTATTAATATAATAGATGACAATTTTAGGTATGGTAAAATAAAAGTAATAGAGGCACATCTATGTAACATAAAGCACTCAAGAGTTCTCAAAGACTTTTTACTTTGAAATAATTTTCCACCAGATAACTGATAGTTTCAAGTGTATAGCAAAGTGATTCAGTATACATAAGTGTGTATGTGTGAGTGTGATGTAATACCAGAAGCTGAGCCGATTCCTCCAATTTTGGTGCCATTGTGATTTTCCATTAGATGCTTATTCTTTTGAAAATATTGGTGGCTACTACTTTTATTCCACTGAGTTGATGACTGTTCAGAAGACCCAATGAAAAATTAACCAAATTTTATGCCTAAAGTCTATATAGTTTATGAATAGGGTACAGTGATCTTACTAAAATGATATGCCGTTATGGAAATTTTCATAGAGTATCAGTAAGAATAAAGCAGATAACTAGCAGGTAAGATATTCTTGATAAGATACTGTGCAACTCCTTATGTTCATTCTGGTTGTTGCCAACACACTCTTTGTTGCTAGGCAACCACAGAGTGGATACTGCATCAAGTCTCCAAGAGGAAAACACAATCATTGTATATTTTAAAGAAAAACTGTATTAGGTTGCAAAATATTAATGTAATTGCCATTGGGGAAATGCTTTTTTCCAATGTTTTCTTCAGAGTTTCAGAATAGCATTATGTGTGTGTATTTGTATGTGTGTGTGTGATTATATAGAGAGATAAATATTTTTACAAATATTTTACATTGTAGCATTCATTAAAATATATATGAAATAGTTTATTGTAAAAGAAGACATAAAAGTACTTCCAGAAATAGATTCTCTAACTTTGATTCTTTAAACTATATTTGTATTTATTGTCATATATGCTTTTAAACCAGCAAAAAAATTGGCAAGTTAATTTTTTATGAATCTCTGTTACCTCATGGGCTACAGTACATGGGGTCACAAAGGGTCAGACATGGTTGAGTGACTAACATACACACACTTATGAGTAACTGCTACCCTGTGTTCTATCAATTTAATTTTGAGCCCAGCAAACAGCCCAAATTCTAAGCTCACAGTATAACTCTTATATATAAGGTTATACTCGCAGTATAACCTCTGCATCCAACTACCTTTCGGTCAATAATGGACTCTGTTATGGAAAACATACTGATTATTCAAAATTCAACTAGAGCTCTGTCCCTTGTCTCACTGGGAACCTCCTTCTTTTGCAGTTACTAGGATGCATGCTTAGTAAGTTCTTCCCTTGTCTCTGTATCCTTCTTGTTCCCATCTACTCATTAGTTAGCTGGAGAAATACCATTTTCTGTTGTGTGTCTATTATACACAAAACTAGAAACATGGCTGGGAAAGGAGAATGTTGGCGCTTTAGCAGGGCTTCAGAAGCTCAACTCCAGTGTGGGAAGAGGAGGTTTCCAATGACTCAGGTGGTTACCCTGAGGCAGTTTATGGGGTTTGGAAGCTGTAGACAGAAGAGGGTAAGAGACATATTTGATTAGTCATGTACTTTTATATGCAATTAACCCAAACTGATTTGCCGTTTAAAATCTGGTGAACATATAAAATTTGAGAATCATTTTCCTAGTTAAGAGGAGATGTGTTAATATTCACTTTCAATTCAATAGGGGGAAACAAAGTTTATTCATTATTTTCTGCAGTGTGCAGGTAGACAGTGTTACAAAGTATAGTCCATGGCTTGTACTTTTATCTGTATTTCTACTATGTTGCTTATTGCAGCAATATACAGTGGTAATTCTGAAATCTGATTTTTGAAAAAAGTACCTACTATCATAGTTTTGCTCTCTAGGGCATGGTTTTATAAAAAGCCTTAGACTAGGACCTTCCCAACAAAGGAGGATTTATTTATGCTTATAGTGACAAACTCCTCCTGCCAGACGGCCTCACTCACAAAAATAAGACCAAAACCACAATAGTAATGTTCACTAAAAAAAAGGTGGATTTTTAAAGAAAGTATGTGCAAGGGGAGTGCAATGGTTTCAGCATTAAAATTACACCTAGCTAGCAATAACACAATATTGTTGATGTTAATGTTCTCAGAGGATCATTCTGTGAAAACACCCCAGTGTGTTGTCCAAGGTACAGAGTATATTCACTGCCCTCAGCAAGAACCTGAAGAGCTTAAAAAAGCAGGAAAACAAAAGATATAGAAAATGGCTGATGACATCAGCATCTCACTATTGTTACACCTGTATTAGCTCAAATATGAAACGTAGGTTAGGAACATGGGAATTAGCTAAATCCAGTAGACAAAAATCTTCTTTCCACACTTGTAGAAAACAGTAGTTTAAGTTGATATTTTTAGAGAACAGCTTGGCTGGCGTCCAATTTTGACAGAACACTTAATTTGAAAAATTTCTACTCCCTGGAATGCTAATTGTCTTTTCAATTTCATACTCTTAAGAATACAGTGGGTAACATAAAATTATCTTCCATTTACTTGGGTCCAAAGTTGATCAAATTGTAAAAAGGCAGTAGGTTAGAAAATTCTTAGTTTCGTGTTTGCTTCTTTATGTATCAATGATCATCTCTAGGTTTCTAAATCTGTGTATTTTGGTCTACTGTATGTGTTGCAAAAAACAGTCTCATGCCCAATCCCCATAATAAAGAAAATATTTCTTAGTCTCTGTAAAATATAGTCAAATTGCTAAATGCTCTGTGCCTCTGAAAAAAGCACATTGCTGATCTTTTCTTGATGGCCATAGTGGGTGTTTCATACAGAAAGCTAGAACAGGATGAATTCACACAGAAAGCTAGAACAGTATGACATCTCATATACCATTTGTTACTTATGTGGAGATGGAGATTGGGTGGACACTGCACACAGAATGGTCTGCTGGAAACCTAATTCAATGGCAGTTCGCTGCTTCTTATAAAATTTAAATTAAAGACTACATGTTGATTTCCTGTCAGGGTCTAGTATTTTGACATGTTGTGAGTGGCATGAGAGACATTATAACTGGCCAGACTTAATACTTTAAAGACCTTGGGGTTATGTAGTGATGGCTCAATCTTGCATTTTATTTATTCTTGTTTTCCTTCAGGAAAATATCTCAAGTGGAAATTGAACTGTAATCATTTAATAATATTAATTCAAGTATTTCAGATAAATCAGCAGATATTAAGAAACTATTTGCACATGATTCTTGAAGTGGTATTCCAGAACTCTAAAATTGCATGCTATCTACTTAATTAGTAATATATTTAAATCAGAACTTGCTTGCAACATTCATTATTATTCATATCTCAGGGAATGTTAATCCTTTAAATATAGTTGGTAAAAAAGGTGTCCAAACGTAGCAGGATCCATTATTCAGAAAATAAACAGCTGGTAAAAGAATGTGTCTTCTCTTTGTATGGTACCTTACCTCATAGAAGAATGATTGGCAGAGTATGGTAATCACCAATAAATAATTGAAAGATTATGGATCTATGATTATATCACTGTCATAAATAATGCAGTTTTCCATACGACTGACCTACATTCTACTCTTAGCACAGACTGAATTCATCATATAGAAACCCACGACACCGAGGATTCTGGATGGAAAAGGAACCATGGTGTGATGATAGGTATGAATTAGTCCTTAGGGAATTAGGGAAAGCAGAATAACTTTATGTGTACAAAACACATCAAACTCACTGTGGATATTTTTTTCCATTTTTCAAGATAGTTTTCAAAAAGAAAATAACAGCATGAGTTTTCAATTATGTTTTACCCAATAATCTTTGAGTCATTAAGTTGATGGTTTACAATTTTTGTTTCATTACCTCGATGAGTCCCTCTGTCTTTGAAAGTTGGTGCCGAATTTCGTTATCATGTCTGTTCACCCAACAGTCTCAGACACAGGATGTTACAGACATGCTCGTCCTTGAGCCTGTTCCATAAAATGAGAGCCTGTCTTCACAAATAGCTTGCTCTTTTGTCTTTTTCCTAAAGCGGCCAGATATTGAGAAATATAAACTGGTCTAGACTTTTCAAACTGTAACCTTAGCTACAATGCTGCCTGGGCAAGGATATGGAAATGAGATGCCTAAGAACTATTATGAAACTTTGATATATATACATATACATATACATATATATATATGTATGTATATAGGAGAAAGGTATTTCCTTAGTGTTAGTAAATGGCATGATTTTGATACATCTTTTGGCCTCATTTCAAAGAGCTCAGAGAAGACTGACTGCAGGAGTGTGAACTGAGGTGGAGGAAGCAGGACAGACCACTCTAGAGCTGCTTCTGTGCTTGAATGATGGTCTAACTGATGGAGAATGATGCCCCCGAGCAGAGCCAATGCATCAGTGCCCTCCACTGAGTGTAAGGGGGTCACTCAGAGTCCAACACCTTCCTGCGTTTCCTTGTGTTCATGGGGGATGCATTTTTGAAATGTAGGTCAATCACGTTTTTGCAAATGTATATGTTTATATATGTAAATTAAGTCAACATCAAGTTAAAGCAATTTACTTACTGAGACACTTCAGAAAGGCAAATGTTTGGTATACCATGACAACATATTTGTTATCCCAGAATTCAGGTGGAATTGAATTTATTAAAGTATGGTATACATTTTAAAGCAGTTATGCATTTGTTATTGGAGAAGGAAATGGCACCCCACTCCAGTATTCTTGCCTGGAGAATCCCCATGGATAGAGGATCCTGGCGGGCTACATACAGTCCATGGGGTCACGCAGAGTCGCGCATGGCTGAGTGAAGAGGCACACACACACCGAAGCCGTTGTTGTTTCCCCTTAATGAAACTACAAATATCAGAAAACCAAGTCATCGCATGAGTTCAGATTCTAAAACAGCTAAAGCTGGCACCATACAAAAAGATGTCAGTGCCATATATAGGAGTGAATATGTGAGATATTTTTGTTCTTTTGGCTAGGTGGTGATTACACTTTTTAGATTTATGTCACCGTTATGTTATTTTAAAGGGGAAATTGAATTTAAACTGCAAACTTCTGTGTTTTTATCATCTGAGACTTCTTTGGTGTTAATCAGTATCCTGAGTACTAATATATTATTTAAAAGTTGTAATTGAGTTTCCTATGTTAATCTGGGCTCCTTTTCCACTGAGAATCTTCCAGTGTAAATTTTCATGTACTATTTTGCTATTTCATTTATTAGCAGAATTATTCAAAATGTTAAAACAAAAAAGTACAGAACAAACCATGTACTCCGTAGCTGGAAATAAAACCGACCTAATTCATTATTTCAGAGTAAATAATTTCAGGATCACTTGATTCAGCAAAATACATAATTATTTTAATAAAATAAATTTACATACTTCTGAATTTTAATGGTATAACTTGCAAATCCTAAAAGATAAGTATTTTATATTAAGAGGTGACCTTTCAGCAACAGTCTCATCAGAAATTTCAGACTTTGCTTCAGGGGTGTCTGATAGAAATATAATGCAAACTGCGTATACAATTTAAAGATTTCCCCACATTTAAAAGTAAAAGAGTGATGTTGAGCATCTTTTCATGTGTTTGTTAGCCATTTTTATGTCTTCCTTGGAGAAATGTCTGTTAAGTTCTTTGGCCCACTTTTTAATTGGGTTGTTTATTTTTCTAGAATGGAGCTGCAGGAGTTGTTTGTAAATTTTTGAGATTAATTGTTTGTCTGTTGCTTCATTGGCTATTATTTTCTCCCATTCTGAAGGCTGTCTTTTCAC